>UCOK01006019.1:0-169316 GCA_900474325.1 Synergus umbraculus | reverse complement strand
ATATAATTATATATATATCATATTATATAATAATTTATGGTCGTAATTACAATGTTAGATTTAGAATTAGTTACTTCCCATATGATTGTCGGTTAATCAGTTAATTACATCATTGATGGATGTATGGCAAAAGATGATTTAGTGAACACTTATAATGTGATATATACGTGATATAACGAATATATCAACTATCGATCGTTTTGCATTTTCATGAATAAAGCGTTTAATTTAAAGCAGTTCCCCGTCACTTGAATCATTATCAGTCATGGCTCACTTGCAACTTTCATCAAGTAGAAAAAACTTGATCGAATTACTTAAGTACGGCATAAATAATAAGCAATTGGTACTTTCGATGCCAATTATCACAGATTACTATAGAAAATAAAATTTTTAATATTTTTGAATGAATTTCGGGAAAATCTCAGCAAGTATTATTTTCTTTGAAATTTTGGTTTCTACAAAAAGTCAGATTTTCAAAATTGAGTATCAATATTAAAGCTAATTAAAAATACGATTGTGCCGGAATACAATTAATTTAAAGAATAAATGCTTATCGGATTAATTCAATAAATTAATAACTTATAATAATTAAAAACATAATAAATAAAAATTGTTTACAATTGTTTAAAAAAAATTAATTCGGATATAAATTTATGTCAATGATAAATCTAATTAACTCTATTTTATTTTCGTTTAATGAAAAATAATTACAAGAATTATGAAAATTAAAAGGCGACATTCCTGCTTCCTTATCGGATACAGTGCGACGTATCTCTTTGATCAATAACCGCGTGTAGAGTGCGCTTCCTAATCAGATTTAATGGAAAAATAGAGGTGGGCATCAATTCCGTAGGTGCTCATAAAAGGGTTATTATGTACCCATTGATGGCCCTCTCCCTAGGCTTTATCGCAGTTTCATACGCCCAGTGCAATATCAGCAGTGTCGTAGGAGTGACAAACGGAAGTGACGTCTCTGTCAAAGAAAACAAAAGGATAATTCTCTAACAAATGACAGGTAAACCTGTCAACATCTCCAAACTGACGTTTATAATTTATTCTTTGCCTTTCTTCCGTTCAACTTAACTTCTATAATGTATGTTTGCATTAGAAGTCCCCAAAAAAATTTTTTTCGAAATTTGTTTAAGTCAATTAGGTTCTAAAGAAAATTATCAATCATAATGTACACTTTAATTCATACTTAATTTTTTATCTAAATGAGATAATTTATGACTGTGAATTAATTCTCTCTAACAGCTTGTATGAATTTACAGCACTTGTAGCAATTAATGGAACATAAATTAAATGTTTTATCGTTTACATCCCTTAATAAAATTTCCCAGTGAGCAAAAACTTTAAAGATGTCTTTAGGACATCTCGGAGACTTTTGATACATTTATTTTCGATGTTTTATGGACGTTCTTAAAATTTCTAATGTTAGTTTTTAAGAATTCTTTAGGAAGCTATATTAAAATACTTTTTTATACCATTTTTAACTTATGTAAGTTTATAGGTAAAATGAAAAGATTTTTTTTTTGTTTGGAGTTGTGATAACAATCAAGCCATTTTTATTGGACGTTAAAATGCACCTGTTTTCCATAGTCTACGTAATTACAAGACGATCTAGAAAAAACTAATCAGGTGTGGCTTTTACCACCTACATAATTATTTCTTGAAGAATTTAATAATCTCGCATTGTCAAAGAGTTTGCTATTGGTTAGTCATTTTTTCCGTTGCTTCTTGTTTAATATCTCTCAGCCATTCAAAAACGTTTTACCAACCTGTATATCATTAGACAAGCCTCTCACTTCATATTTATATGTGTAAAGTGTGATCTCTCTATTTTACATTTATTTAATCGCTGGAAATATGAATGGTATATAATATCGTATATTTTATTAAAACACTAGAAATATAATAACTTAAGAAAATTAAACATTGTTGAAAATTATAATATAGGAAAAATAAAAATAAGACAATAAAAAATAATGCAAGAAAATGTTTTATATTTACCTAATTTTCTAGTCATTATAAAAAATTGATACACAGTAAATCTTATCCATTATGTATTATGTATCTAATGTTTTTGCTTTGAAAAAGGACCTTGTCATTTAATATTAGAATCCATTCTAAAAAATGATGAATCACATCAAGGTTTTTTGCTTTGCTAACTTAAAGCTAAGTATAGAAGCGAAAGGTAGAGATGGTTTTTCTTTTCGGACAATTGAAATCTATATATTTGATTAATGCTTACGTAGTAAACAGGAAGTAAGAAAGTATAGGAACTATGTTTAAATATAAAATGAATCAACGATCCTGTACGTATCTCATTATAAGTGGATCCGGTTTAAGAATATAATTGTAATCAGATAGCTATACATGTAAATCAGTATTTCGTTTATCGGTCCTCACTATCTAATTATTGAAGGTTGCAGAAACCCGCGTCGTGCGCTGATTAAATGTTTGATGATAAAGCAAGTTGTATGATTTTGTATCTCTGACATGCATTGTTGTCTACATTTTTTCCCAATTGATAAATCTCACAGAACTTAAGCACAAACTATCCTAAGGATAAAATTATTGTTACATTACAATTTATAAAATTCGTAATCTAACATCCAATATTGATTTGCGGAAATTTTGTATTAAAATTCTTTTATACTGCTCTTATTGATAAGCATAAAAGCTTGTCATTCAATGATTGATTAATGAGGAAAAATCTTTGAAATCATATCATACTTCAAAACGAGAAAGAACAATTTGCATTACAACGTTATATTTTTAAACGTAGAGGGTCTTTAAGTATAGCTATAATAAAGGAAAAATATATTATGTAGCTCATATGAATATTGACAATACAGACGCTTAAAAATTCAAGGATTGTGAAGAACAATGCGATCAAACAAATTATGGAATAATATAGAGGCGTTGCTAATTTATATAATGTTATATTCTATATTACGGAGAAAAAGTATAAATTTCTGAACTGAAAGAATCGAAGTCCAAGTTGACTAACGTTTTTTCAGGATTGACGAGTGAGTGAAAATTTATTGAAATTACAGTCCTTATTCGATTTCACTCTTTTCTCAGTAGAAAAAGTTATAAAGTTGCTGAAATCGCTTTGTATTTTAATTGAAGAATCAGAGAAAAATAACTAAAATTTTAGTGAATTATGACTGATTCCTAAATGGAATTTCACTGATTCAAATCTTGATTCAGTGAATCATTTGTAGCTATAAAACTAATACGCATTAGAATTAAGTCAGATAAATTTTACTAATTCCCAGTTAAATTCCCCTAATTCTCAGTGTCTCTTCTCGTACTATTTCAATCAGAGAAAAATTTACTGGGGAATTTCTGAAACTCTCAGTGAATTTTCATTGAACTTTCAGTGAATTTGAAAGAGTAGTTAAAAGTAAGTCACTAAATAAATTTAATGGAGATTTTTATTGATAAAAAAAGTTAGAGAGAATTTTAGAAAAAAATGGATAAAAACAATTCTTTGCAATAAAAATCTTCGCGGGTGTCATAGATGATCATTAAAAACGTAATTCTTTCGATTGAAAGTACATAAATAAATGATCACTTAGATCGCGATTAACCTTCACAAAGAATAATGGAAGACATTCCCCTGGCTTTATTTAAAACGTTCTCTATTATCGATCATGTTGATTCGACATCACGCAGAACCTGAGTAAATGACCTGCTAATAATATGTGTATTATATATCTATATATAGATCATAGATCATATATTGATTATATTCTATATAAATTAGCTATGCTTCCTTACAACGATTAAATCCGGCCAGAAGAACAGATTATATACACTGTTAATTATATGTGAAACAGAAAAAAAGGTCAATTATTTATTTTTATAATTAAAAACTTTATTTTCAAAGTAATACTACAGCTAGATATTAATAATTGAAATAAGGATAAAATAAAGCATCTTATAAAATTAATGCATATTAAAATGCATATAAAATGATCAAATAGCAAAATCGTGAAAATTTTTTATTATAGCGATGGAAAATGTATGTGAATAACCTGTTTGTTTCTAATTTAAAATACCAAATTGAAAGTAAACATTATCTGAAGTATAAGATGTGATATGTAGATATTAAATGGTGAAGCTGTTTTAAAAATGTGCCACATTATTAACAAGTGATTTGTAGAATTTTTAATTCAATTAATAATATACAGTGTGGAGCAGAATTTCATTTATATCTACGCATGTCCTATTTATAAGCAACATTTGTATTGTTGGCGAATGTACTTATTTATTGTGATTTGCATACTGCATGAATGATTTTTCTTATTCTCTGCAGTCACAGAGAAATAGAAATAAAGTTGAGCAAAGTCCAGAGCATATTATTCTCAAGAAGCAATTTAGTATTTCAATAAGCGCATTACATGTATAGTGTCATTGAGCTCTTCAACCTAACATGAAGAAATCTTCCAGAAAAAAAGAAATTATTCAAATAGAATTATTTTAAAAAAATCAGAATATCACTCTGATTCCGATGTTCCGGGCCCCTGCAACAGAAGTCAAATTTTCTCAAAATTATAAATAAATAAATTTAAAATAAATGGTTAAAAAAAAAGTAGCTCAAAGTGCAAGACCCCTTGATCCATGAAAAAAGCTGTTTGGCTGAATTACCAAAATGTATTAATTAATATAATATTAACATTTATTTGTTGTCTTCATTAGTTTTTTCAGTATGGAATGTGAGACTCGGGGATGCTTCCTCTTCTGCCCCCTTCTTGATTCAGTTCTCCATTATGTCTGATCGTTTATACAAATACTTTTTATTAATTCGCATACTTATTTTAGCAATTCGCAAATTATTGATAATTCACGTTTCACTTTATTACTCGTGTATTATATCTCATTACCAGAGTTGAAGCGTGAGAAAAGTTTCGAGAAAGATAGATATACATTTAGTTTAACCTACTTTATTCCCACAATCCCCACTCTGGAATCATTTGTCTCCTGACGTTGTTAAAATTGAATTTTTCTTATTTTTCTTGCCCAATTTCATTTTTATTAATCGGATATATCTGTGAAAAGTATTAAAAATGAAATGAAAATGGAAATTTTACTCATGGGTTTATTATCTACAAATTTTACTGAAATTTATTTTTAAAAATCAGATCTTGGTTGCTTAATTGAGATTAATATTAGCGTTATTTATTTTTCATGTATAGATCATATTTTTAAGCAATTAATAATTAATAAGTAATTCTTCCATGAATACCACATTATAGCGAAATTGTTGATAAAAGAAATATAAACAACATTGTTCAAAGGAGAATTTATTGTGGTAGTTCTTTCAAACTCGAAACCACAAATTATTACTTTGCTACAAAATTATAATTCAGGATTACAATCTTTTTAATGAGGAATTTTTTCATTCCAAAATCAATTTTTTACAAAAGAACCTTCTTCGAGGAGTGCAGGGTGTTCAATTAGTCAAAAGTGACGTGCAAATTAAATCATCCTGTACACTCGAGAACTTGGCCTGAATTCTTAATCAGACAAATTAGTATAAATTCCCTCCTTCATGCAAATTCATGAAAATTTTGTTTAGAAAGTGAAGAAGATTTTATTACATTATTCAAATTCTTTTTATAAAGTTTATCGATAGACTCTTTAATTAGAACGGAAAATTATTTGATAAATTCGAATAGAAAAGTAATTTGAATAATTCAAATTAAAAAATACAAAAATAAATTATAAATTTGATAATTAACTGTTTCGACAAATGCAACTCTAAAACTTCTTTGTCACCCAGTTTCGTAAACTATTATAGTTAGAAAAAAAATTAACTTTCTAAACGCAAAGTTTAATTTGTTATAGTATAAACTAAATACATTATTTATAATTAAAAAAACATTTGTCAAATGAATCAATACAAAGAACCGGACCTGTCAAAGAGAAATCCAAAAATAATCGAGATAAATCATTCACTGAAAAAAAAAGATAATCAAGATTGACTATATGTGAGTAACAATAGTGAAAGTTAGTTAAATTAACCAAAATATAGTTAAATGAACTAGAAATTCAATCAATTTGAATAATTTTTTTTTAGTTAATTTCACTAAATTTGACTATTCAAGTCTGCATAACAGGCGAACTTATTAGTTTTTTTTTCATTGTTGAATCTGCAAGAATGTATTTTGCTCGAAGGAACCTTTATAAGCACGATGAAGACATATCAGAACGCGCAGTGTAAGATTACCACGCCGACAACGACGATATAGAAAAGTCGTTCAGTGAAAAAAATTGACAAGCATACTTGTTGCATTGTGTGGTGCGCGATGCAAGTGCATTCACTCCATATTTTTACTCAATTCGTTAAATAAATAGGGGAAGGTGCGGATTAGTTGCCATCAGTGTGAACTAGCTTTTCATATCAAGATATGAACAATTAGTTTCTTATTGTATAAATTATACTGTCGGTAAAATAGTGTCTTTCCCCAACTGAACTCTTAAATAAAAAATCATGGCAGCGGAAATTGTATCCAAATTAAAAAATGCTAGCTTGGCAGATAACGAAAAATCGAAAACTAGTTTTTTAAAGGATGGACCGAAACTCACAAGATATACGGTAAGCACTTCAAATCTGCAGACATATTTTTTAAAAAGTAAATTACAAAAAATAGAAGAGGGTAGGAAGAAGACGCGACATATTTAAAAATTTAAATATATCCATCATTTTCAAAGAAAATAAAAATGAATACTGAGTTTTTATTATGACTTTTCATTACTATGATTAGATTAGGTTGAACTGTATAATGATAATAAAAACCTATAAACAGATCCCAGACTGTCAACAATAGACAATTTAAAAAAAAATTGGAATTCAAAGTAATAAATTCAGAATAATTATTACACTCTGAAGAATAATTATGACAAATAATAACCGTTATTGATGTCTTGTTTCGTTGTCACTTTGTTTCTTTGTATTTTACGTGTCTGAAAGTTATAAACACGTATACGTATAACTCAATTTCAGCATTTATCATAATAATCAAGGCCATTTTTTTGCATTATTATTTTTACTTGCTCTTCTTACTTTATTCACTTGTTATAGATTGCAGATATGTCTGATAAAAATCTATTTTGGAACAATATTAATTTTTTTTCTATAAATTATGTTTTTTAATGAAAAATGTTTCTGAACCTTCAGAAATACTGAAGGTGTCAAGAATTACGTAAAATGTTGCATAAATGAATAATTATTTTTAAATTTAATTAAGGAAACAACTGATAATTATTTCTAATAGCTGGTTTTGTTCTGTTAGTACTATTAATTTAATTTTATACAAAAATCGAATTTTTTAATGTAAAATATGAAAATTATATGTATGCAATAGAGTTCATTCTTAGTTGTATAAAGTATTTGATAAAATGCTAAGTGGCGAAATCTAGCACACTATAAGTAATTTTGTTCTGCGACGAATGACTTTATACTACGTCGTGATTAGACACTATGTCAATAAATCTAACATGATAATTGATTCCCTAAGAAGAACATGTATTATCATGAAAGTCATAAATTTATATTTTACAATATAAGTAGTGCGTTCAAAATAAAAAAAATGATCCAACAACTTATTAGAATAAAATAAAAGTCAAACATATCATATAAGCTTTCTAGCTTATAAATTGTACAAATTTCCGAGTCAATTATTAATATTTAATTCTAGGTGGTTTACACTTAACTGTTTGATTCTAGAGTTATGTGTTTGCATAATTCTTTATGTAAATTAAAATTTACTGACTTCCCAACTAATCTTCGAGTTCTTACACGTGTCTAGTTTTACAAAAAAGACGTTTCATGAAATTAAACTGAATTTTCTAAATCACAAAACAATATAAAAATGCCAAATAAATATTTTTACAAAATTTATTTATAGTTAATAATAAGAAGCTCAAACAGTTTATTAATACACGTTTGAAAAATTGAATAAAAGCAAAATGTAAGTTTCTATATGTGATGTCATAAATCTAATCAAGTAATCTATGTATAAATTATCTTGTGATATCGAATAAGGACGAACCTTATGCAACTATTCTCACGGATACCTATTGTAAGATGTTATCAAAGTCTATTTTTGTAAATAATAATTAATAATCTACTTGAAAAAGACGGGAAATTTTTTTACCGAATTTTGCCGAATTTCCAAATTTTCGAAAAAATTCATATTTCTGAAATTTTGGTTTTTCGGCAAAAAGATGTTTTCCTAAAAAAACAATGCGATATTTCAGACTATAAAAAACATTAAAAACAATATCATTATAAAATGAAAATCATTTCCTAAACAAACTGAAATTAAACAAATTTAAATCTTTCAATTAAATTTAGAATTTTAAATTTGGAGCTAAATTTTCGTAATATACAAGATTCATGAATTATCATGTGATAAGCATCATAAGAACGAGCACATCTTATCGAACTTGTACGAGAGTTTAGCTAGTCAGAAAACGCTAATTATAGGCTGAGTTTACACATGTTCTAAAATAGAGTGCGTATTTTCACTCATTTTCATGTATCAGTGTGTTGTGTATTTCATGAAGTGTTAATGAAATTGTTTACAATTCTAATTAAAGAGACTTGATTAAATTACGATATAGATTGATACAACCTGAGAAAAAGAAACGTGAGCTTTAATGAAGTTTAGTAAAAATTCTCGTTATTTAGAAATCGCCAATTTAATATTTTAAATTAAATATTATTCAAATTTTAAGTTTAAACACAAAAGTGAGGATTTATGTTTATTTATTATTGACTGGGTTACTGGGTATCAATATTCTTGAATGTCGTGATTTTGACTGTTTGCAAATAGAGTAGTGGACGAAAATAAGGAAAATATTGTCGATTTCAGTCAGTTTGATCAGAGTTTTGTTTTTGTGTAGAACGTGAAAAGTTCTTCTAAAATTTTCACTTATTTTGAGTAAGAAAAATACATTTTTTAAATTTAAAACTGTTATTTTTATTACGGAATCTAGACAGTGTTTATCAGTTCTAAATAAAAAATTTAGTCCAATTTTTATTAAATCTTGACAAAATTAAAATCTAAGGTGTTCCTAATAGCCATGAAAAATTAAAATTAAGTTTATTTCAACTTCGATCTAATATGAATATTTGTTTATTAATTTGTTGACTTAAGTTTCATATTTAATTTTTTTTCAGTTGGCGGACGCCGTTAACGAGCAAGACCTCAGAATGGATTATGACATTCAGACGATCACAAAGGCAGATCGAGGAAGAGTGCTCGATTTTTTGAAGAAGTTTTTTTTCAGAGATGAACCTCTCAATAAAAATATAGGTCTCATCCCGGAAGGTGAAGATAACACTTGTATCGAGCTTGAGGAATACAGTATGACCGCTTTGAACGAAGATTTGAGCTTCATGACCGTTGCTGCCGATGGATCCATTATAGGTGTCACACTGAATGGTAATAACAAAATTTAAATAAATAGTTAATACATTTAAAATAAAACAATCAAAGCTGACTTCCAATTTCCATTCTATTATTTAAATTCATTTAAATTCATTTAAATATGCAATATATTCAATATATTAATATAATTGTACTTCAAAGAAATTCTTAATCACTTCTTATCAGCATTTTTTTTATAATCAGCTAATAAATTAATTTAAATTTTTCATTTACCGCAAAGAAGTGATAAATTAATTGAGTTCATTTCGTGCTCACTGATTCGTAAATTATTCTATGTCAATAAGTTAGACTGATATATGTCAGTTACAAATTCTTAAAACAAATTATTAACACCTATACACTGATTATACGATAAGTATGTCATGAATCATTATACATAGTTGATTTAAATTGAATCAAACCGTTTATAGAGTAAAATATTTATGTATAAACATCAGGTTCATGGCTCTCAAAGACATATCATAGTATATATATGATTCATTCATAAAAAAATCTTTAGCTTTAAAATGTTTTAATGTTCGTTTATATTTCTATTTAAAAATATTAATTGCAGGTTCTATGGGACCTCCTTCAAGCGAAGAAATACCTGACTACGTAAAAAATTGTCCAAATTCAAAGTTCCGAGAAATTTTAAAAGTACTTCATTTCGTGGATATAAATTCAAAGATACCGGAAAAGTTCCCAGGTCAGAAGGTTTTGGAACTTAGGATCATTTCCGTTGATAGTAACTGGAGAGGAAGGGGAATTGCGAAAACCCTTTTCGAAAAGACAATGTAAGGCAAATTTTACTTTTTTAAATTATATTTTTTATTTGCAAATGTCTTGCATGGTAAATTAATATTGCAGGGAAGTCGGCAAACTCCGCGGTTTTGATATGATGCGAGTCGATTGCTCTTCTGCGATAACTGGTAAATTATGTCAGCGATTTGGTTTCGAACCGGTTTATGAGCTTAAATATGCCAACTACGTGGATGATGTTGGAATCCCTATCTTTACACCACCACTACCTCATGAATCGTTGGTAACTTATGTAAAAAAAATCCCCAAATCTGCAAAAGTCTGAAATTAGAGAGGCTTTCAACTCTAAGTAAAATAAGAAACAAAAGGCAAAACATAAGTCATCGAATGCTGTAAAAAAAAGCCAAAAAGTGTCTTTTCATAGAATCAGTGTCTAAAAATGGATAAAAATAATTTTTACTGTAAATATTAATTTAAATCACTTAAAAATTATTATTAAAGATTGCTAAAAAAATAACTGAACAGTCTCGGAAAAATCTAAAACTCTAAAGTTATCTACTAAAATTATTAACTGTTTTTTATTTTGATTGATTTTTACTCACTAATGAAAGGTACTCATTTTTTAAAGCTAGTAGAAATTTTTATAAATTTTGAAGTAATATACTTAATTATTTATATAAAATATTGTACAAATTAGATCCTCATTTCTTTTATCTGAATTGGTCAGGACACTCAATTTCAACTAAAAATATTGAAAGGCGATATTGAATTTGCTCAATACTATGAATGTGATTCGATAGTTAGGAATAGCTTTTCTGTCAAAAAATTTTAAAAGTAAGATTATTGCTTGTAAAATTGATTTAATATCACGCTCCTTAAATGTAAAAATATTTTTGTAATCATATCGATGAGAAGTATAATTTAAATTTATATAAACTATGTAAGTTAGGAAATTTTACGGACCAATACTTGATTATAAGTTAAATATTTATTTCTCAACATTCATAGGCAGATATAAAGGCGCTAGTTTAACATAAATGTACCTATAATTTTCTACTTTTTTTATCGCACATGATTCCTTCAAAGTAGTATTTAGACAATTGTATTTTGTATTTCACAGCCTAAATTAAGAATATTCTTTATTTTGTGATATTATAATACTAGTAAAAATAAAAAATGTTTTAAAAATCATAAAAATTGTCTTCTGTATCATTGTGCTTCGATCTTCTATATAGAACAAAGTTAAGATACATTTAATAAAAAAATACTATTTTTTACTAATATTCCTAAACTCATAACTATGACGTTGCCTTTGTATTTTTTTTTTTTTTTTTTTTTTTGATAAATCTTTTTCAATCAGGTTGGGAGAAATCTTTGATTACTCTAAAAGATAAAAACAATCTTTAGGAATTTAAAATCTCCATAAGAGATTTTTAACTTTCAGTTTGAATTTAAATTAAAAGATACTTGGCATTACCTTAATTTATATAATCCAATGGACTGTTCTTTCCCTTTAATAGTACTTTAGATTCAAAGTCTCTAATTTGTTGTTCTTTGGATTTTCCTTCAGCTTCAAGTTGCGCTTTTCTATATTCACGTTGATATTGGGAAGTTCTTGCTCTTATAACGTCTCTATTATACATTGACGCTCTTCTCATATTTGATATTTGAAGTACGAAAGCTATTGTCACGAAGCTGATACATACAAGGGTAATCCATGCAGTTTTCAAACGCTTGAATCCATGAATTCCATAATAATTACTATCAGCTTGAGAATTTACATAATCATTCCACTGATCTTCTGTGCTGTTGATAATTATTAATTAGACATGTAGTTGTATCTAAATATGAATTAATCTATTTCACTTACTACTTTGATGATTGGTTATAATAATAGTATCTTGTACGTTGTTTTCTGATTGGATTTTCTGGTTCTGATGAATATGAAGAATATGAATCTGAATCATTTCCATATTTTATATTCGAATCATATATAAGTTTTGAGTTACGTTTACTTAAAATGTTATAAGCTTCGTTAACTTTAACATATTCGGAGTGACTTTCTTTTCCTTTTATGTCTGGATGCAGCTAAAGTACAAAATTATAATTATAACATTTTTTCTATCTATAATTTGTATCTTAAGGGCGTTGTATCAAAATTCTAATCTCAAAAATCAATTTCCTAATTTTACTAATTTTAATTGCGTAACTTTGAACTTACTTCTTTTGAAAGTTTTATGAATGCCGCTCGTATTTCTTTTTGTGAAGAATTTTCTGGGATTCGTAATGTCTCATAATGTGTGCGTGGTTTGCTTGAATTAAAATTATTTGAATTATTAGTACATACGTATGAATAGTAAAATTAATTCTTGTTTCCGAAATATCGTATACGATGTTTATAAACAACGAATACAAATGTTGAGGTTATGTAAAAAAATCTTCAAACCATTTGTCAGATCTTCGTGTATCTTTTTTCAAGGTTTGTTAAAAAATAAATTGCATTAAAGATATCAGAAATCTATTTAAAGGTAATAGTTTTTCTACGTCTCTTCATGTATATAATTATATGACAGATTAATGCGCAATTGACTGACAAATAGTTTCCGATATTTTGAAGTAACAACACATACCTTTGATTTCCATAACACCGGGAAAGTGAACAAATGTCAAATTTACATGAACGGAGGATTTGATTCATTTTTTTACTGGTAAAAATAAACCTATTGTAAAATAACTTATATCATTTTGAATTTCTTTTATGATCTATCCACGGATGGAGGAGTGGATCTGTCAATAAGAACGAAGTTGACATTTTTAAATACTGTTATAGACTTGCTCCAATTGGCTCATGATATTTGTGCACGAAATTTAAATTCTTTATCTTAATATGTACTAGAGATTAAAGAGATATTAATAATCATGTTAATTGGGGGAAATGTATAGTAATTCGAAGTAATTGCAAATTTTATAATTAAATATTTATTATGTAAAACCAAATTCAGTCGTATAACAATTCTCATTTATAGTTGTTTCGCAGTATAAAATATATTACAATATGTATAATTTATATAGGGAACAGCCCTACATTTAAAGACAGGCCTCAAGCCCAGCTCGATGTGCATGCTTCAATCGTGTACATCACTTAAAATTATATTACATTAATGATTTGCCTTTGTACGCTAAACTTTGACCTAAAAAGGACAATTTCATAAATACAAAACTGAAAAAAGTCCTGAATATGTCACATTAAAATTAATAAAACATGATTCAATGAGAGAGCAAACTTGTATTATACAAGTAATTCTTTGTACATACATTCATTATTGGCAAAGACAGAGATTCTGCAATGAAATTGTAAAATGGGTTATTATTTTACATACAACGACTACAACGGTATTTTAATATTCCTATTTTCGAAAGACAGAGAAAATTTAATATGTATTTTAATATTTACTTTTGGTGCATACGTAAATACTTTGAAAAAGTGAATATTGGCTTTCTTGTAATTTCAGTATAGTTTCAAACCCTTCAGTTCGTTTAGCTTTTAATTATATATTTATATATATATATATATATTTTTTTTTTGACAATTAGTAAAATTTTCGTCAAGCTATTAGGAAACAAAAATATTTCAACCCGCCATTAGAAAATTAAAACTCTGATGAAATCAACTGAAAAATTTAAGGAAAATCGTATAAATACCTAAGCATTCTTATATCACTTTTTGCACTCGTCCAAGTCACACGAGCTTATAGAAAAATTGCACCTTCTTTAGGGAAAAAGCTAACTTTATACAACTCTTGAAATTATACAAGGTATGGATGGATATTTTTCCATAAGCTTTAGAAAAGTATCAGTATCAGAGTTAAGATAAAATACGTAATATTGCAACATTACAATCACACATTGTAAAAATTAACTTTCAAGATTTGCAAAATAGAAAATAGTCTCTCCTTACAAAATCTGGACCGTTTAAAAACCCTAAACTACTCGATGCATCTTCCTCGTGAAAGAAGATTATAGCAAGCAAGTAGCGAATTAAATAATAACTAATCTTATCGCTCGATTTTATTTTCTCGTAAGGGCACATTTGAATACTTGGGAAAGTCCACATCCTTAATTGGATTTTTCACTTTGAAGCTTGGGAACAATCCCGTCATACTAGTTCTCGTATTGCGACCTTTCGAGAAACCGTCCCAATGATTTCCGTATACTTCGACTAGATCACCAACTTTCAATTCCAGTTCTCCGCTTTTCCTCGGTTTGTGGTCCAAGATTGCAACTTGAGGATGCGGGTTCTGACCTCCGTAATAATAAATGTCATCAAGCGACGCGAATCGGTTATAGGCGTCAGCATAATAAGTCTGCATCAATTCATAGGCTACGCGACAAACTTGTGAGCTGAATGTGCACACCAGAAAGTCGCTTAAAGAAAGGAAATGAATATCTATAATGATTCCGTGCAGGGAAACATCTGAGTATCGTCGAGAAACCGAGGCAGTTTCCGCAATCTGCGGATCTCCAACAATTTCGTAAGTGGGATAACGACTTCTTGCTGCCGTGATGACTTTAGGATCATCAGTGGCTATAAAGACTCTCTTCACTTCAGGCTTTTCCTCGAGCTCATCAAAATACTGTTGAACTTTGATCATGTACTCATCGATTTCATGGAATGCAGCTTCAGTTCCCACTTTGTCCGTCCTGCGAACGTGAATTCCGACGATTGGCTTTTTGAATCCGAGTTTCTCTTTAGCGTCTTCTAGTACTTTTCTAATATTATCTTGCGGTCGCATTAAGTATTTCAGGACTTGACCCACCCACCAAACAAGTGGATGTCCGTGGAGTTTCTGTAATCGCGGTGCCAAGTCCGCAGGAACGGCCGGGGGCTGAAACTGTGGTTTAGGATAGACGTTGTCCACGATTGGCAGGGAAAGTACTTGTGTTCTGGAATCGCCGGGCCAATTTGCATGTGAATCACCACTTGTTGACAAACATGTGTCGCTCACGGGTTTAAAAATCGAATCCCAACCTTCTTTGTGGTATCGCCAACCCTTAGATTTTAGGATCATTGTTCGTTCCGTACCGTAAGCTACCAGGAAACAGTAAACCACGTGGTGTATCTATAAAACAAATTTCAATTTTTGTGAAATTGGTCGGAATACTTTTGAGAAGTTCTTGAAGTTGGAGATTTAAAGATTTTTACCTGGCAGCCGAATCCGCATCCCTTGTTCAAATTGCATACTAGCTTTTTTGCTTTGTTACAATCTTTTGGATTTTGAAGGTGCCTTTAGAAAAGAATTGTAATTAAAATCAACAACAAAAATTTGTTAATGTTTCTAATATACAAATTATAATATAAAATTGTTAAAGGATTGAGTATTACCTAAAACGTCTTTGAACGAGGTCTGATAAATCTCTAGCTTCTCTTTCACGCCATTCATCATGTCCATCAGATTTAGTCAATCTGTCTACGTCCATTATCAAAGATTTTTTGTGATCTAAGATATTCTTTATCGCTTCTTGTACTTCACTCTCTCGCTGTTCAAAGGTAAACTCATCCGCGTGTTTTTTAAACTTGTTTAATTCCGCGTTAGTGCAGTACCTGAAAAACAATAATTGCAATGATATTGCAATTTATCATAAATCATACATTCCATTATTAAAACCTACCACATCTCTTGAATATTATTTCGTATTCGACGTCTTAGTTCTTCATACTCTAATGAGGGTTGACCTTCCTTATCTACAAGGTCGTAGTATATAGACGACTTTTCCAGTCGCTCTTGAATGGAACCTAAATGGTCCCCTTTTACCTGTTTTGTACCATCACTGAAACATATTCAAATATTTAATTAATATGTATAATATAAATAGAAATGAAATATAAAATATTAAAATATTAATTTCTGAATCATGCAAATATTTTTTTTATCAAGAACAAAGGAAGTAACGACTTGTTTTCTTATCTACAACTCTTTCACATAACAGGAAAATAATGGTTTAAACTATTTATCGTAGTCAGCAAGTTTGAACTAGGAAAAATGAAAGATAATATGTATCGAGGGTTTTCCTGTACGTACCTTATAATGATATTTCTGAGAGCTTCGTTTTGCTTTTTGAGTATTTCAAAATCACTGGCCATTCGTGATAAACGTTGAGCATTTTCTTCGTAATTAGAATAGCTAGAGTAAGACGATGATGGACTAGTTCTGTAGACATGGGAAACTGATACAATTAGTACCACAAGCCAAGCAGCCAGTAATACTAAACCAAGTTTTCCTAACCAACCGGGTCGACCAGACCACAATGTTGCCATCCTAAGCTAAGTATTAGAGATTTCGACGAGAACGTATTGCATTACGAGATCTGAAAAAATATATGTTATTTATCAATCTTCTGGAGTTGTAGGTTTCAATATTAGATTTATTTTAAAGAATTAAGTCGCTTTTTACGAATAGGAGAAAAGAAATCATGAATCTGAAGTATAAAATATTGAATAATTGAAGCTTAATTTAAAATTATTAAATTCCAAACTGAATTTATCGTGAAATGTATCAGAAGTTTTAAACAAATAAATAAACGAAATATTTTTCATAATTCTATTTTATTGATAATTATCTTCAATGCAAATAAATAAATATTTTAAAACTTTTTTTAGTTTAAAATACAATCAATATAAAAATTCGTTCACATTTGAACTTTCAGAACTTTTCAGTTATATGTATCATGAAAGCTTTTAAAAGTTCCAATTCACAATAGTTGTTTTTTTTCTAATCGTTCGCTTTTGTAAAAAAAATTGGAATACCGAAGTGAAAAAGAGGAGCATTAGAAAAAAAAATAACAAAACAGCCTTGAAAAAACAAGAAACAATTTTGAAATATTAAAAAATTGACTAGCTAGCAAGTTGTATTTATGAATTTACTTGGGTGTTTATTCAATTTATGACCAAGAACAGAACCTGTATATGTATGTATAGTCATACTCTCGAAAAATTAGATAATACTATTTTTAAATTCTCACGCCTACTATAATTTATCATTGCCTGAAAGTGTTTATATTTGCATTTCTAATAAAGTAATACTTATCACGGAAATGTTGTAAAGAACAAGTTCATTACATAAGCATATTGTAAATAAGAATAATTTCCATCGAGTAGAATACATATTCACCGCATGGTCATACCAATTCAAATCATGAAAACATTATGAGCTTAAAAATAATTGAATAATGACAAAAGGATGAACACGTCTGTACATTTCTGTCGTGCATACCTATAAATGAAAATAAAAGGAAATGAAATAATTATAATTGCTTCCGTTCTATATATTTCTATACATCTATTTTATACCATCATGTTCAAGCAATATATTAAGCACTTTCTTTACCTCTTTTACTAGGAAGTGATAAGTGAAACCTTATCAAATATTTACCGCTTTTTATAATCATAGATAATACTTTCCTTCTTTTTATATGTGAGGTTTACAAAACTAATCTTAGCAGGGGCCATAACTTTATCTAGACTGAAACAATAAAAACGAGATAAAAAGTGTTCCTCTTACCAAATATTGCCGCGTTTTAGTTGATACGTTGACACTTGTATGGTAATTTTCTGTTCTTGACGTAATAATTACACGCGTCTTTTATTCAACGTCTACACTTCGCAAGTGTCAAATCCAAGTGCTTTTGACAACCCGAGGTATATACGATCATTTAGTCGCGTTTAGTCGTTGATTCGCTTTGATCCTGTTTACATCGCTAAAAAAGCACCATTTCAACTTGTCTAGTTCTAGGAGTGTTCTAGACAGGTTATTTGTATATTTTTAATCGCACGTCTGGTGAGGGCAAACCGGGCAAACCCTCAATGGTGGACACTGCGTGCTCCGATTTGCTTTTTATGCTCCGAAATCCGGCGTTAACTCGTGCTCGTGACTCGTGACGGCTTCCGTCGTTTACTCGCGACAGATAACTACGTCGTCAAAAAGGGATTTGTTTCGAGTTCCTGAGTCCGTGACATTTGCATGAATTCAAATCCAGAACAAAAAAATGGCAGCGAAAATGCAACACTTTGATCCGCCGAGTTCCGCGAGCTCCGAAAGGTAAGTTGCTTATTTGCACTTGCACCTTAGTTTCCTGAATCCTAACCTTAAAATTGTAAAAGTCTGCGGCGCAGCACTGACCGCTCACAATTCACAAATTGACAAAATCGTGTAAATAGTGACTGGTTATAGTGACGATGGAGAACCTTGTTTGGAAGATCGAGAAGTGTTTTTCATAGACGAGGCATGTGAGGGTAATGATTGTCAACGAAGAGTGGACATGGGGACACCCACACCACAATCGCCGAGGCCTCCTTCTGCTGGTAATTTTATAGCCATTGTTTTTATTATTATTTATTATTCTACTTACCTGGAACTACGAGAGTGAGCGAAAGAGAAAATTCTGCTTCATGGTGATGTGTTCTTTCGGGGATAATTGCTTCCTGGAGGCGAAGTGAAAATTGTAGGATAAACTATAGTCAAATTTTAACGTGGCCTTTATTCTTTATTTCTTATTTATATTCAAGAGTGATTGCATTGTGTAAATATAAAATTGACCCTTTAAATAGATTTGATAAGGTAGAAGACAATGGGTAGTTCTGTAGCTTGTTTCATTTTTAAATAAATTTGTACAGCTGTTTCAATTGTATGAGTTGCTCAAGTCGTTTCCTTGTATCATCTGTAAGTTTTTAAAATTTCTTATAAAGTTAGTTGATGTCTTTTTTGTGTCTAGGAAGTTTTGCTCTAAGAATTGCAAGATAAAAATATATTGACATTACTTTTTTTTATAATGCAATTAGTCTGGACGCCAAGTTTTTTATTTATTATTTCTTGACTTTCAATCTTTTCAATTAAGATCATTAATCGCAAACTTAATTTAATTTTCGGAGCTTTTTCTTTATATTTGTATTGATTTTCTCTGACGTCTATTATTTTTACACGTGTATATATATATTCAACCTCAGAGATTTATGCAAGTGGAATACAATGTTATTGAGTCTATTATAAGTACATACTATCGGGTGTATGTACCAGAAGTTTTAAATTTTCAAATGAACAAAATATTTTTTCTCAGTAATTCTATTTTATCCAAAAATATTATTTCAACTAAAAATAGCAATAGAATTGTAAAATTACATTACATCAAATGTTAATGTTTTTGTAAACATATCAATAGTTGTAAAATTATTTTCCTGCATTGTACAAGGACTTAATAAAAATTAAATGAATGGAAATTTTAATGTATTTTTGGTATTAACTTAGTATTAACAACTGCTTTCGAAATATTTACAATTCCACAAAACTTCATTAATTGAATGATCATTTGATAAAAGATTGTATTTTAATTATCGGAATTATCAGTCTATTACGTTTTCAAATTGCATTCATTTTTGTTAAGCTGATGCTATACTGTATTCATTAAAAAGGAGTTGATAGATTGGCCTCGTATTTCTCGGTTCGTTGATTTATTAATTTCCCTCGTGATTGCAAGTTTTACGAAGAATTATTAATTTTACGAGAAGTAAATATTTGATAATATTTTATGTTGGAGATATAACGCTTAATTCTGGATTTTATGCATTTATCTTAAGATAGGTGATTCGAGTAAATATTTATATTGATATTAACTAAGTTTCTTATTCTTGAATTGAGGTTTATTTCCTTCATTTACAGGATCTCAGAAGTCGCCAAGATCTCGGAGACAACGAACCACAAGTATGTCACAGTCTAACAAGAAAACTGCTTCTGAATCGATATTAAGAAGTAAAACAAGAACAATATATACTGCTGGTCGACCACCTTGGTATAATTCTGCTGGACAACAGGTGGAACCATTCGTTATAGGTTAGTTCAACATTTAATGTTTAGAATAGAATGAAAATTCTCTCAAAATTTAGGTACATACCAGGTAAAATATTACAAAATTAAAGTTTTTATTTCTATTATTCTTCAAGATAGGTGTTCCTAAGAAAACATTTCGTATTACATCTTAATCTTTTTGCGTAATAAAACTTAACATTTTCTTGTACTTTTAGTCTACTCTAGCAATTAAGAATTAGTACATTTTACTTAAAATTGAAAAATATTTCAGGGATTTGCGGCGGTAGTGCTTCTGGAAAAACTACAGTAGCAACCAAAATTATTGAATCTCTGGATGTACCATGGGTAACTCTTCTCAGTATGGATTCGTTTTACAAAGTAAGCTTTTTAGCATATAATTTATTCACTTTTAATTTAGCTTGATTATTATATTTTTTAATAGATGTAAGGAGATGTAACTTAAAAAAAAACTTTCTAATTTTATCAATAGGTTTTAAACGAAAAGCAACACGAAATGGCTGCAAAAAACGAATACAACTTTGATCATCCGGATGCATTCGACTTCGAATTACTAAAATCTACTCTTCAGCGTCTCAAAGAGGGACGAAAAGTCGAAGTACCAATTTACAACTTTGTGACGCACTCCAGAGAAAATCGGACGGTAAGTTTTAAAACTAGAGTGTGGCCTGTACTAAGTATTTTGACCGATGACGATTAATTTTTAATATTCATTTCATGTGTAGAAAATGATGTACGGTGCGAACGTTATTATATTTGAGGGGATTCTGACCTTTTACAACGCCGATGTATTGAAGGTACTTATACAAAATTAATTGAATGCTTGCTGCATGATTAGTGTTTTTTAACTCGCATGTTGACAAATCCTAAGTTTAAATATCTTTTTTCTAATTTCATTCTTATGTAAATTAACACTATCGGTGGTTGTAATACTGATCATTTTTACAGTTAGTTCATTCTATGATTAAAATAAGAAAAGTATGTAATTGAAAGAAATTTTCAGAACAGACAGATCAGGCTTCAACTGCTGGTTTCTTAGCGTCCCTTTTGTTTCCCTTACCATTTTTGTTTTGCTTCACGTATATCCACATCCATTTCCGTTTCCAGTGTGATGAATTAAGGAAAGTAGGTAGCTTAATTTCTCTGAGGAAGTAACAACCTCTTACAACTGTGTTTCTTCACAATGTGAAGATGTGTGACATGAAGGTCTTCGTTGACACGGATGCGGACGTTAGACTTGCTCGGCGACTTCGGAGGGACATAACGCAGAGAGGGAGGGATCTGGAAGGAGTTTTGAAGCAGTACAGCACTATGGTCAAGCCTTCCTTTTACTATTATATCGCTCCTCTTATGGTCCACGCCGATATAATTGTACCCCGTGGAGGAGAGAATGAGGTTGCAATCGAACTCATCGTGCAACATGTTCATACTCAACTTCAACTGGTAATATTAATAGTCTAGATTTGGTGCTTTTTTTAAATATTGCATTATAATAATTTTAAATTGATTTTTTAGAGAGGATTCAAACTTAGAGAGAAGCTAGCTCACTCCTGCCTTGGACAACCAATGCCATCGTCCCTTTTCATGCTGCCCGATACGCCACAAAGTAAAGGTCTTCATACTTTTATAAGAAATAAGTCCACGCATCGAGATGAGTTCATTTTTTACTCCAAGAGACTTATACGACTAGTTATTGAATATGCGTTGTCGCTTCTACCTTTTCAGGTGATTTATCATAAATTATTTAAATGCCGTCAAACATTAATTTTTTTGACTGTCTTCTGGTAAACTTTGGAAAAAAAATAGCGGCAAGTGAAAAGTAAAGTTTGTTTTACTTTACAGGAAATTGTAGTAGAAACACCACAAGGTGTACCTTATCAAGGTAAGCGAGCAGCGACTGATAAAATATGTGGTGTTTCTATTTTGCGGGCTGGAGAGACGATGGAGCAAGCAGTGAGGGATGTGTGCAAGGATATACGTATTGGAAAAATTCTTATACAAACGAATCTACAGACGGGAGAACCAGAGGTAAGAAAGTTTTCAAAAAAAATTGAGCTTTTTCAGATGTGTATCAAACTTAAAATAGATTTTAGAGTAATTGGTAACAAGATAAGTCTCAATACTTTTATTTACTCTAGTAGAAACTTTATTACTTCTCAGAAAACCACAATCAATATGAAATTGATTTTCTTAAACCGAATTCTTTTTCTTCAGTTATACTACCTGCGATTACCGAAAGACATAAAGGACTATAAGGTAATTCTTATGGATGCGACGGTGGCAACTGGTGCCGCGGCGATGATGGCTATTAGAGTCCTTCTCGACCACGATGTCGGAGAAGACAACATCCTACTCGTATCGCTCCTCATGGCCGAATCTGGCGTACATTCAATTGCGTACGCTTTCCCACAAGTAAAGATCGTTACCTCAGCTGTTGATCCCGAGATCAACGAAAGGTTCTACGTTCTCCCAGGAATTGGTAATTTCGGTGATCGATACTTTGGAACTGAACCTTCACTTATTGACGATTAACGTAACTTGATAAGACTCTGGTGTGCAATTTTGACTGAATTTATATTTAGATTGCCTGCAGGTAGATCATATTTGCAAACCTGGGTGGTGCTCCCGAAAAGAAGGAATTCTTCGTTTTCTTGTACTTATTTGCATCCAAGGTGTTACTTAAATTTAATAATTTTAATAAAGGTTATAACTTTACAAAGGCGTTGTTCCGATTCCAAAACCTGCCGCTCCTGTATTAGAAGATTCGCCTAGACCATTGTTTGGTTTTAAAGGTCGATAACCTCTCGCACTAGCACGAAACGATCGACGCCAGCTGTCTAGATTTGAGTTTCCGGGGTTATTACTTGTTGATGGTTGACCTAATAAGTATGTTATAAGTCTGTCTAGGGCAGCTAAGTCTTCTGTTGTGCTAGCTTGCATTGCGCTTTGAGAACCTTCAGTTGGATGAGGAATACCTACTTCCTCATTAAGTATTTTTCCTTTTGGATCCACTTCTCCTAAGGCACTCCGCAATCCTCTTCTCGGAGATATCTATAAAAAAATTCGAAGCGTTTGTATCATGTTAATTACTACAATAGGCTTATTGGAGCTTACATCTTCTGGTCCATGTTGACCATAACTCGCTCGTTGAACTTTGCGGAAAGTGTCGTCATCAATTGCTTCGAGAACTGCTTCATTTAGTGTTCGCTCCAAAGCTCGCTTTTTTGTCTTACTTAGTCCATCGTAAAAACTGCAGTAGATAGTGGTTTATATCATATTCAGTTACAATTGAATTATTGATGGATTTATTGCATTACTGGAGTGGGTAATTGGAATATGAAGTTACCTGGAATCAAGTGAACTATTGTCTCTTGATATATTCTTGTCACGCACTACACGGATATCATGTTCCCAAAATCGTCGAAGTTCTGGCGTTGAAGTATATGGAGCTGCCACTTCTTTGATCTAAATAAAAAATGACAAAAAAATAAAGTGTGATTGACTGATCTTTAATAAGGTTAGATTTGCTGACCTTCAAAACAATAATCGCTGTGATAAAGATGCAGATAACATTCACGAAAGTGAGACATGCACTGATGATTCCATTACAAAAGAATTCAACAGGTAAATAATCCGTATAGACGTATTGGTAAGAAGTATTGAAATCTGTGTAGGATTCACCCTTTATATGAGGCATTTTGATCGGACGATATATGAGCCAGATGCATCCGAGGGCCCAGAATAAACCCTGGATAATTAATTTAATAAGTGAGGAAAATAATGTCTCGTTTAATATGTTTAAAAATACATTTAATGCTTACGCAATTTACAACAGGAGGTAATAAAGACGCAGAAATAGCAACACCGATTAGAGGTCCATTACTTCCTTGTAAAAGAGCTACAGCCACTCCAGTGCCAGATGGTAAAGCCCAGAGGACACCCATCCACAAAGATCTATAATTTCCTCTGCAAAAGGTGTTTGTTTAAAAAAATTTTCATTAGATATTTTTCCAGAGAATTTTTACCTGCCCTTCATTTCGTCAGTTGGCCAATCATTATAACCCCATGGCATTTCGGTTGTACCAAGAATGAGACCAAAAATGAATCCAAAGAGAATCGACATGAATATTCCCAGCATCAAGCTCTTCAGTCCAATGCATTGCAAATTTCTGTCAGCTATTATCGTTCCAAAGGTGAGGGACATCACTGGACCCTAGAAATAAAGAAACTAGCATGCGATTGAAAGAGAGATGATGAGGTGGATTTAAGCTCATAGATGAAAAAAAAATTTGATTAATGAAGATTTACCATCAAAGGAGAAACCAGCATCGCTGCTACGACGTTTGTTGCACTGTTTTCTACCAATCCGAGGGCAGCAAGACAGCTAATTAAATTTAGATATTTATCAATTTATTTAAATCGTATTTAGATGAAAGCAGATAATTTTAACGTGAAACTCACTCAGCTGTTAAAACTAATAATATGTAATCAAAAGTCAGGTCTCCACCACTTCGGACTCCATCAACGACTTGCTTCACTGTTAACTTTGAACGTATTGAGCCCACGAAATTGACCCAGTCATTACGTCTTTGTTCCCTGTTTCTGTTTATAAATAAACATAAAATTCGTTATTAGATTAATTCAATTTTTTATGAATTTTTTTTAGAGCTTCCGGAAAATGTTTGTACGATTTAAAAATCACCTTCGGCGTTCTTCTTCCAATTTGAGAGCAGCAGCTTCTACATGTCCCACTCCACTGTAGGTGCACTGAGTTGGTAACACACTGAAAAGTAAGATGATAAATTCACCTTTCTGGTATTTTTTTAAATCTAAGGTTAGTGAAAGTTATTTTTATATTACCTCACAATTGAATTCATTTTAACCCCGATTCCCATCTCGGTTAAACAATGTAGGCAATTTTCACAAGGATCCCCTGCAGGAACTGGGAAAATGACCTAAAACAGCAAACTTTATGAATTGTTGCATTTCACAATTAATTAATAGATAGAATATACGATACCGTTCAGAATTGTGGATTCACCTGTTCTAGCAGAATTTTGATAGCTTTTAACATGTAAACTCACAATTGGCCGGTAATATGTTGTAAAAAATAGAAAAGTAGAGTAAAATTTACCTCGTAATACATATTGGATCTATCTTTGCACCATACAACATGCTCTACCCTCAATTTTTTCAAGAGTTCATCTAAAACCTATTAAATAAATGAATTTAGTCTCATAGAAAATATATACAATTTTTTCTATTAAATATCACAAGATTTCTATGAAGTTCAATTAAAATTAATTTCTGATTTACTATGAGCACAAATTCAAAAACAATCAATCCAGATATTTTTTTTAGCTATATACCGTTTCCATCGAAACAAAAACAGGCTCTTTTGATCGCATCCCAGTTGGTAAAAAGTTCCTCTGCCTTGTGTGCACTCTTCTCTCTGGAGAAGTAACCACGGTATTTCCAATTTCATCATCCAGGTCGTCGTTCTCATCCAGATCACTATTTTCATCATCCCCAAGTGGTATTAAATGAGTCTTTGATTTTATATTTTTCAATCGCAAATCCACTTTACTAGGCTTCACTTGTTTTTTGTTCTTCTGTATAGGAATACCGAATACAAGTTCATGTTCATAACTTAAAGTGGGAATGCAAACCAAAAAAACAACGCCGCCTGGCATTGTCTCGAGATTCGCTTTTAAACTTCACTTTAAAGATTGAAAGAAACTAAGCTTTACGTTCCTTTAGAGTTTGAGATGATTTGTCAAGTAGTTAACCATTTCATTATCGTTTATTAACAACTTTAATTTCTTGTTGCTAATTGATACGCGTTATCGAATTTAACACTCAGAATTTGTAAGTGTGATTATCAAATTGTGTCAGAATTAATTTTGAAATTCTTTCCAAGTTTCAGTTTTGAAGATTTTTTTAAAAATGATCTCATTGGAAGAACATTGATCTGATTGTATACAACAATGCCTTCCAACATTTGAATTTAAGAATCTTATTTACATAAAGTAAACAGTAATCTAATAACTTACTTGTTGCTATTGTTGTTACAATTTAAAAACATAGTGCACTGTAGAGAATCTGACTCGATCTTTTCTATTTTCAAAACTACATAAATTGCACATCTAGTCAATGTGAAATAAATGATTGAATTTTCCGGAAGGTACTAATAAATTTTTCAGTGACATTAGATGGTAAGGGATTTGTTGTAATTATAGGTTTGCTATTTCCGCATCAAAGTCTTGCAGTTCGCGTTTAATTTATTCATTAACGATCCAGGAAGTATCAGGTCTACGTTTGTAAAATATTATTATCTTTTATGCATTTAGTAAAAAAATTACCAGATATATTGTCTTTTTTCTTTGACTATTTTATACTATTTTTGTTGTCGCTCTTGCACCAAATATTTTCAAATTAAATATTCTTTTCTCAATGACTAGATGCGGAAGAAAGCATGCATTTTGAGAACACGGAAGGAAATATTGCAACAGAGTGCAGCTGTTTCTCATTTAACTTATTTATGAAGTAGAAAAATTTAGTAACGCCTAAGAAGGCGTTACTAAGTGTAGTTGCATGTGCAAGCTGTAATTACAGGTTGAAAATATGAAACCTCAGCATTGGCTCTTGAATTTATTATTAATCGCGTGACGAGCATTATACTCTATTTCCTTCGTCATCTTCAGAAGTGAGAGAGTCTTAGAATTTAACTCATCACTTCGATGTAAATCAACATATTTCTAAAACTTGAATTGTTTTCTGAATATATAGTTAATATAAAAAAAATTGAGTGACATTTTGGAACAATGGGATTAAAAATCACACCGGAAAATCTCTTAATAATTACCAAAATCTTTACTAATATAAATTCCTGTTGGCCACCGGAATCTGATCTCACACCTTTCAAATTAATCGTTTTAGATAGTCTATCTTTTATTTGTTTGTTATCAACCCTTTTATTGCTTTTTCCCTTGTGGTACTCTGTATACAAAGATTGGGAGGATCCACTAGTTATGTCAAAGTCACTTAGTGTTTCGTGTGGAGTAGCCCTCGCTGCAGCAAAAATCATAATTTGTAGGATTCATCGTCACCGACTACAGGTTTTCATTTAAATTCAATGTATATCATTTGCACGATTACATACATGATTGCAAATATTATAATTGTAATTTTAAACTGTTCTTCAAAATTACACAATTTTTAAACTGAATTTATTTGAAATTTGATGAGTTATTTTCTTGTATTTTTCTTATTATGTATTATACATATTATATTATCTTTTTAGATCTTACTTCGCGAAATGAATGACTTTTTACGAAAATCAAGTAAAAAAGAAAGAAGGTTGATGCAGCATTATGTCGACAAACATGCAATGTTGCATTTAGTGATGTCATTTTGTTGTCACATGGCTGCAATTTTGGTCATTATTGGTCCATTCATATTATCTATACCTCTTCCAACAGATGCTAAATATCCCTTTTCATTGAATTCAAGTGTAGCCAGGTTAATAGTTTTTGTTCATCAAGGTGTGGTGGGTTTTCAAGTTGCATCAGGAATGGCTCTTGATTGTTTGCCTGCCAGTCTTCTTTGGTTCATCGTCGTTAGATTTAAACTTTTGGCCAATGATTTCAGGAATATTCATAACAAAATTGATTTCGAAATTTGTGTTCAAAAGCATCAGGATTTATTGAGGTGTGTACAACTTATCTTAGCCATGTTATGTGCGTTAATTAAGATTTATAATGAGAAATTATTATTATTATTCTAATCCTTTTCAATTTCACTATGCACTTTCTTTAAATTTCCGTTTCAGATACGGATGTGAACTAAGTTTAGCAATTCGTTTCTTGATTTTCACAACTGTCGCAACATTGACTGTAGCTGTTGTGTTCGCTGGAATTCATGTGTTTTCTGTAAATAATTTTTTTGATTTTTAAAATTCTTTTCATTTAAATTTTTAAAATACTTGGATTTAATTCTATGAAAAAGTAAAATTAATATATAAAACGTGTAGGAGTTAATTCAACTTCAAGGAATTTGAAGTAACTCTATATTCTGACTCTGTCTGACTTTATATAAATTATCATATTTTATATATAAACAAAAGTCGGAGCCACTGGTTAGCAAAGCACAGTACATCGCTATTGCGTGGTCAGGTGGTGCATTACTATTTTTAACAGCTTGGCCAGCTGAAGTTCTTATTGGATCGGTAATACATTATTATGTTCAATTCTACTTTATAGAAATATTATATTAACGCAGTTATACAAGAAAAATAGATTTCCAGTGTACTGAGATTGGAAATTCTCTATTTTACTCGCCATGGACAGGCTTATCACCAAAATTATTGAAATTTTGGATCAATGTTATTCACATGTCTCAAAAACCAATTTTCATTCGCATCCCAGGAATTCTTCCCATCTTATCTTTAAGATACTACTCTGAAGTAAATAACGTATATTACTTAATTATCCGTCACAGTAAAAACCAATATTTAAGATCGTTATATCTTAAAATAGTTGGCTTTAAATTTAGTAAAAGTGTGAATTTAAGGCAAACCAATTTTTAGGTGTAACCACTTTAAGAATTTATTATTACTGTGAAATTTTATATGGATTCATTCAAAGTAATTAAATGTCATGAAATAATAATATTAACATTGTTTCTAGTTCTTGTCCAAAGTTTTCTCATATTTCGCAACTGTGAGAATGTTGGTTTGATTAAACTGAAAGATAAAGGAAATCGTTTTAAATACAACTTGAGGAAGATGTAACCAATTCTAAGGAGTTAGAAATGAAGATTATATAAATATAGAAATGCATTGTATATACGTATATGTACTGATTTAAATTCAGAATGAAACACAAAGTTCCTGTACGAAATAAACATTTATTTAACAAATCAACAGCACAGAGACTAGTCTAATCTGGTCTCGATTATTTTATGAGGGCCGTGGCAGGGATGGAAGAGCAAAATAGCCCATTTCACCAGAAATTCACTCAGCATTCAAGAACAAGTCGAAATCAATTTCTTTTCTATACATTCTTCCGATGCAAAAAAAATATATCACGCATATTATTCAATTCTTCATTCGGTCAGTATGTCACAAAAATCTTAGATCAGTAAAATGAAATGCAAGTTTATGTATTGTAAGTTCAGTGATCTAAAAATTAAAAAAATTTTTAAAATAGTCAACTTTTCTTCTCAGTCGAACAAATCGTTACGATTTTCATCCAGTCATTGTGATATCTGTTGAGTTTATTTTATTTAATTAAAATAAATACTATTTTGTACCTTCGATGTTCTAAAATTAATCTAGTTACGACCCTGCCCGAACAAGAATTGGCGTCAAAAAGACAGCCCTTTTTTCTATATTTTCCCACTTTTCCACAGGAAACTAACGGCCTTGGGTAAAACTTTCTTTCTTAAATATCTCTATGACTAAGAATTTCATAGTCTATCACTAAAATTTTCGAATAATTCTCACTCAAATATAGTGATTAGGGTGATCCAAAAATGCATGAAAAAAATTTTTTTTATACTAGAGGACAATGACTCCTTCAATTTGATTCGAAATCCGTTGCCCTCTATAAAAAAAAGTCGTTTTGGCCCACCCTAGTGGTAATATCTCCAATTTTGGTAATTTTGGATGTAGAATTTCATTTGTAGAACAAAAAGAATAATGTCCTTGGACAATTACTAAAATGCATTATGGTGCTGCGTAGCACTCACATTTTAGAAGCCTTTTATATCATGTTCTACCTCAAAAGAAAACATATCCTTTTTCCACATAATTGACAAAAAATTAATTATTGGTTTCAAATATTTAATTACTTATATTCATATGAGCGCACAGTTAATTCTGAAAGAGAAAATTGTTCAATTTTCTGGAAAATAGAAAAGAAGCCATAGCGAAAAGGATTAAGTTCACCTCATTGAGTAACGATCCACATCATAGGTACATTTACTGCACAAGCTTATTTAGTTTTAAAATCGTGTAGCAATATTTGTATGGTGATTATACCTAAACATGTTGATATTCTTTTATAAAAGGTAAAAGTGCTAAGAAATTCTTAAATGTAAGTTATGCCTATCTTTATAATACGGCAAATAAAAATGAATATGGTAATACATATATAAAAAAGTGTATTCGAGACAAAAAATGAAATTGAAATTCCCTTCCTGAGAACAGGTACATAGGAAAGGGATTGTCGTAGAAAAAATAGTTTTATTTAATTGAAATTTACATTGCTCAATTCTGAAAAATTCAATTCTACAAGTATTAATATTCGTTTACGATTGAAACTAAGACATTATTTGTGGAAAAAGGACAGGTGAATTTCTTTCAATTTCACATCAAATCCGTGTAAAACTGACTTAATGTCCTACTTATATATGTAACTAAATGTAAGTACGTGCGTCGCTTTATGTAAGACTAAATACTTGCATTTTTATGCGAGCTGTCCATATGCGCAATAATTAAACAATTTTCGTACGTTCTTCCCTTCAAGATCAGTCGTGAGAAATATTTATATATTTACGTGGTCGAAATTTCGATGAATCAAATGCAAAATTAGGACAAAATTCGAAAAAGGGATACTTGTGAAAATATAAATTATTTCATGATTACTATTGGAACAACTGGAAAAAAATTTTAATTTAAAAATCAGAGATAGATCCGACCTAATCGTGGTTCAGAAAAAGCAGAATGGTTTAAGTTCTTTTAAAAGTTATTTACATTTGACTTAAAATCTCATTCAACCATATTTAAAGTTACATCAAGAAATATATTTCATGTTTTGTTTTTTCTACTTGAAAACAAAAATACTTCAAAAATATTTGGTATTAGAAAAAATCACCCTGTTTATTAGATCCCTTTTTCGGTAGCCTTCAATTGTTATTATTACACCTAAATTTAGTAGGTACATAGTTTTTAATTCATAGAATTTAATTTCTTTAGTTTCTCAAGATTTAAAAATATATAGGTATTTATAATTTATATAAATATATCATTTTTAATTGTAATGCAAGTACGTGAGGATATAGTTCTATTGTCCTAAAGGTAAAGATATATTTTTGAAAAAGGATTATGTTATTTGGTGAGGAATGAATGAATGATTTCACATCGAAATCTCGACTCTTCAAGAAGGGAAGCAATTTTGTTTCTAAGGTTTCAGCGTTATTTTTTATTAAACTTTCTATTTCTAAATTATCTATATATATATTACACTTTGTAACATTTTTATAATACACGATATTTACAAGCATGTCTGCGAGCTCGAAGCCGGGCAAGTGTTTAAAATGCTAAAAAAATAGTGCTTTTCCCTAAAACTTGTGTTGTGTCTTTTTATGCGAATGCGCAGCAATTTAAACTAATCTATTATTAATCTTTGAAATTATTTATTCTTTAAATTTTCATTTATTTCCGAGATCGCATTTTGAAAAAAAACGGGAGTTTTGATTTCTTCATCTTTCTAAAATGATTATTTTTCACGTCGCAAAATACAGAAGGAAAGCTACGTCTCTAAAAATTTGACTGTAATTCAATTGACAAATATTAAGACCTATCAATGTTTTAATTAGTAAAAAAATAGGGAAATATGTTTTGGGAGTTTGTATTTTTATTCAAGACTTGACCATTTTTATTAAAAAAGTAAGAGTTTTCTTTTTCTCCTAACCCTGAGTTTGAGACTTGGTAACATTGAAGGGAAAACCAATTCTTTCTGCTGACTAAATTTTTTACGTCTATCCGACGGATATCCAGCATTTAATGCTTTTCAAAAATGCACTTCTGAGCTCAACGACATATAACTGATTTCTCGGCTGCGTTTGAAAATCAGAATTTTCCCTGACAATTTGAGCTTAAGTGAAGACAGGTCTAAAATTATTAATACAATACACATTATCTTTCTCGCATCAATATTAATTTTAAGAATTTTTTCCTGTCTTCCTTTAATCAATTTCACTAATCATTTCTGGAAAAAGAAATATTTTTTTAAAGATAAAAAACACAGTTTAAAAAATATTTTTGTTCTCTCAAAGAACTAAAATAATACTTCAAATCTGAGTTCTCGTTTTCTTAAAAGAAGACTTCTTGTTTGAGAAATCGTGACGACGCTCTTGTGATACTGATTATAAAATCGAGCGAAATTTGTACAGCTTCTCGAAGATAGTTATGTCGCGACAATATGGACAGACCCCTTCATGTCAAACGACAGTTTTTATTATCCGTTCACTGTAGTGTTCCGTGCTTTTAGTGGTAAATGGGTTGAAGTTTCAGACGTCTAGCCTGACGATTTTTTTTACATTTATTGGAATAAAATCATTTAGTATCTAAAAATTCCGCGAAATCCCTTAAAACTTCTAAACAAAACTTTTTAAATTGACTTAAATCCCATGTTTGGAAACTTTTTCTTGATATTCTTCATCCAATAAATGTAAAAAAAAAAACAGAACAAAAGGATCGTCAGACTAGACTTCGGTAACTTCAATTCAATTTACTGGTAGAGAAAATGATCAGTTTTCACAAATTTAAAAATGACGTCACAAATTGTCATTTATCATATGGAAACAGATAAAGGTTTTATCAGTTGAAGATCGGTACACAAATCTGTTAATTAATTTTTATGTTATTCTAACACGAAAAACTGCGTTTCTTTTTGCACATTCATTTTTCCCTCTCACTCTTTTATTATTTATAATTGCCTTTAAGCACCGTATTAGTTTTCGGTCTTATGCATTAATTTACATTAATATCCTATGAATGAGTGATGTGAATTGGTATGAAAAAATAGCATATTTTAGACAGGAGAGCTAGGACCTCCGAGTAATTTGGACCACAATGATCGCGGACGTTGTCGTCGTCGATTTCGATTTGGTCGAAGTTGCTCGAGGGAGAGCGACTCCTTTGATCTTGGTCAATCCTCTTCTTCGAGATCCACCGAAGAGTTGGATGAAGAAGTGATCAAAGCGGTAGAAAGACTTGCTGGTTCCTTTGCAGAATAACTGAAGGAAGTAAATCGCAATCTGTGAGGATTCCAATATTCGGGCAGAGAATGGGATCCTTTATTGTTTTTTTCTTTCGCTGATGATTCTAAGGCTCCCAACTCCATCATCGAGCCACGTCGCCTCGCTTCATACCTTTTATTATCTGTTGAATAGATATTTTCCAAATTTAATTTTTAACTATCAGTGAACAGTCTTTTTAAAAAAAATGTCGGTGAGATTTTCAGGAATTTAATTGTTTTTCTGAACTATTTTTATAGTCTTACCTGGATTGCTAGAAGGACTACCCTTTTCAAATCTCATAGCCGTGTATTCGTCGCTTTCATCAATTTCGTGAGAACCTAAAGTATCAGAAGTACCAACACTTTCTCTTCGGAAGAGACCGATCACAGATTGGATCTTTGGTTGTTCAATTCCTCCTGAAACAACGCAAGGGTAATATTGTTAAAAAGGATGAATTTCAAACAGAATATCAATAAAAATCAAGTGAGTATCACAAAATCACAATCTTCAGGCCTCAGGGTCAGCTTTTTTTTCCTGATTTTTACCCTATCCAACTTTTTTTATAAAAGGGACCCTGAGACCTTTATATTATTTGGGAATTTCAAAACTTGCAAAAGGGATCAAACTTGCAGTTGCACACGAAACAATTACTTAGGATTCGTTGAAGGAGATGTTACATATAGAAATATGATTAAATAATAAGATTGTGATTGACAAGAATCATTACGAATGCATATTTTTCGATTCATTGAATGACCAAATGGTTTGCACATTATTCTAGCCACATATATAACATACATTTATGTATGCATTTTATATTAAGAGACAACATCTATCCATTGCAGGTAACGTTTTATATAAGCCTTACTATAACTACATCAATTAAGTGTTAACGTTTTATTTATTCTACTTAATCTATGGACCTTGACCTTAATCGCTTTATCAATAATTACTGAGTAAACTGTCTTTGATGCAATTATCGCTGTTACTAAACAACGAGTCATAAGTCCAATTATTATTCATTTTGCGAGTTAGGCTCATTTCTATTCGGATCGTGGATGTTAAGACAATCATTCAGCGGCCAATCAAATTTTTATATATAAGGTACATACATACCCATTCGTAATGGAAGCAAAGAATCGAAACTCAGAGCCAGGTTCTACTTTATTCATATAGATTTTTAAAGTTAGATTTTAAGAGTTTCTTTTATTTACATTATTTTAGCAAATACTTTATTATACTTTATAACTTTATTTTAATCAATATTTTGATCTCTCACAACTTTTATCAATATAAAATGATATTTTGAAATCTAAAATTATAATTAAGACTATTTCATAAAAAACACGTATTTTTTTTATCTTATGTGTATAGAAAATCAATTAAAAAAATAATACAAAATTGCGTGCATGTGCATTTACGTAACATAAAATTGCATAATGAATAATGTCGAGAGTGCTTAATTGTTAATTAATTTATAAAATAGCATTGTTGAATGAATAATTTCACATTTACATTCTCAGAGGTTTTGTACTTGCTTAAAATTGTACGCACTATTTAATTGCATGCATTAAATTTTATTTTAGGAAGGAGGCAATTCGCGACTGTCCTTGTCCCCTGGAAAAATTGGATTACTTGATTCTTAACCAGAAAAAAATCATTATTTCTGTTTTTGCACATAATCTCAAGCAGTATTTCTATTTTTTTTATTACCTAAGAAAGTCGCAGAAGGTGAACTGTACGCTATGTATTCTTTATTCGAGCACCACCCGGGAAATTCATTTTGTTGAATTGGATGAGCAGACTCATAGTCGTCCTCTCGCTTCCACGGCAGCATCGTTTCCGTTGCTGTAGGCGTAGTTACTCGATAAGTGTCACCTGTAATTTGAAAATTCGGATATTTGATATTTTCGGGAATATGCATTTTTCAAGAAGTTAAATTTTCCGGAATTTCGGTTTTTTTGACAAAAAGATGTTATCGCATTTCTTTTTTTTTAAATTAGGACAGATCTTCAGATCTTACCATCCACTTTGCCAAACGCTTGGCTATCTTCTATTCTTGAATCTGTCTTGGTATCGTCATCGATATCAGCCCCAGAAGACGGTCCATCTGCTCCGGGAGTTATTGACGAATCTGTTAAAATCACAAATTATTATTTATGTTATAATTGAAGCATTTTATTCTCTCGCTTAACAAGATATCCTATAGGTTTATGCCTATTTTCTCAATTTACTATTAATCATCCTCTATTTATTATCCTAACTGGAATCAATTTCATACCGGAAGTTCGGGCAGTGAATGTTATCCCTGATTCCCAGTCGTCTCTATTCGAAGGTTTGGAAGCATCCCCACTTTCCGACTCGTACAACACGTCGTTCATGTAATCTGTAATAATAATGACCACGAGGGATCGGGTTAAAGTTAGTTGTACTTCTTTTATACGTTTTTCTTATTTTTTATTGATTCTACAAACCTTGCGAGAAGAGTTTCGTTGAACCGTTTTGTTGAAATTCAGGGAAGCTCACATGATTCTGTTTGCCATCCTAGAAACGAAATATTTCATTTTAATCATCAATTTACATGTAATTAATTAATCATATAATTTAATATTATTGTCATTTAAAACAATACATATTACTTAGATTCTATCCTCTATTTTTGTTAGTCAATTAAATTTTTATATTATTAAGGCTATTTAATGAAAAAATATTTAACCGAATGACAAAATTGAAAAAGTATTTTTAATTACATTTGTGGTGTTTGAGAAAATGTTGAGTTTTTTTTTACACGGTATAATATTCATTTATTTTAATTACTTATTTTTGAGGATAATTTATTATATGGCTTTACTTTTTTTTTTATTGAATTCAATCCTATAAGAGTGGTTAATGTATACATATATATCTGCAATTTGAAGGAATACGTTAGATTGTCTAATTCTACTTAAAAAAGCAAGGATCATGTATTAAAAATCCAAATCTGTTAAGGATTGCATTAATATTTTAAACTGTACGGAAATAGCTTTTCTCAGAGGGGGTTTTTAATTTTACCTTCTCTTTCTCGACAGAAACATTTCTTGGAATATAATCTGGCGAAAGGAGTTCAATCGAACCCTCGATACCTTCTTCCTGAATACAATAAAGTGTCATCGAATCGCTCAGTACATGCATTTGATAATTAAGATGGGGTGGGGAAAAATATAAATTAAAGCTATATAGTCAAAAAATTGCCATGAAAATTTGCAACCCATTTTATGTATTAACTTTCGGAATATGTACTCTTTTTGAAACGTATAAAAGAATATTTAAAATTAGAGCTGTTTCAATGACTCGAAAAAATAAAATTCTTTTGTAAATTGCGAATTGAGCGAAAATATGGTGTCATTTTTACTATCATTTCATTTATAGTATTGTTCATTATTCATTATATTGTTCATATAGTAAGGCTAACTGAATCAATTATTAAGTCTTACTAAATGAATTAATAATTTTTTTACTGTAAATTAGTATAGTTTTTAACTAAATGATAGTAAAAATGCTTACTAAAGTCAATTACATAGTAAATGAATCAGCATTATTCATTAGTAACTTCTTACTAATTGAGATTAAGATTGAGAGAGTACTTCAGGTTTCCAGATTTTCATCAGAATTAAATCCGTGTATAAAGTATTTTCTTAGCTCTAAGTGAAGTCCTCTAATGAATCCCATTTAAATAATTTACCCACCCTCATCTGCTAATGAGGTACTCAAATTATATTCACCTTGAGCAATTTTTTGCTGCGTTTGTGACGATGTTTGTGCTCGCCCACCATTCGTCTGATGTTCATGTGCATCTTGTAATTGACTTGAGTCGATAGATCTCTATCATCGACGGCATGTCGACTGTAGCTGAGCCGACGATGCTGCAATTTCGAAGTCTCTCGATTTCTCTGAAATTATTTGAAGGGTCTAGGGGAACTAGTAAGGAGAAAAACACAAGCGGTTAGTTGCAAAATACTTACGCGTTTATAAGGCTTGCACAGTTCCTCTGCGAGGAGATGATGTATTTTTGCATCAGTTAGATCTTTCTTCGAGGGATTGTACTCCAACTCTTGAAGATCGATGTTCCAGCCAGCCTCCAGCTGGCTGCAACTTGGGCTGAAAATTGAGCGAGTAGGAGTTGAATGAAAGAAAAGTGGAGTCATGGGGTGATTCGTTTTTATCGATTTCTGGGAGAAGGTGGAGGTTATTTATACGATTTACATCATTAGAGGGTAAATAAAATTTGAGAATAAATGCGGTAAACACGTCAGTTCAAGAAAAGGAAAAAAAGAGAGATATATATGTTGATATGGAGTGGTATACGTTGCTTGGTACAAATGTTGATGGATGGATGGATTAAGGGAAAGAGTTTGTGGAAACGTTTTAAATATTTTATAGAAGCTAGTAAAATATTACGAAAATCTTTATTCGAATTCAGAATCCGAAATAAAAATATTGATTCTTAGGATTGTCTATATCAGTACCTAAATTTCAGTATATACCTGGCATTGAATTGACCAGTATTGCTATAATTCCTGAATATGGCAGACATGCTTTCGGTGCCACTTATGTTGCCGATAGTTGAAGCATTTCTCCTGATATAATCAAGGGCGTCCTTCATGGCTAATTTCGAGTAAGTCTCCAGAATCTTTGGTTCAGCACCACAATGGTCCCTCACAAGATAGGGACGAATGAATTTGTTGTCAAAGCGTTTGAACCTGAGGATCAGAACAATATTCTCAAATATTTCCCCCAAAAGTAGTTCTCAATTTTTGAAGAATGGACTACATTAATAATTTTAATAATAATAATATTATGAACTCGAGCAAAGAAATTTGACTGAGGTGGTGTACCGTTATTTTAAGAATTTCGCTGTATGATTATATAATATTATTTTGCAAAATAATGTGAATCGAAATCCAATAGCCAAGAAATGTTTGCGTGTTCACTCACTTGTCCCTGAGATGGTAGTTTCCGTGCTTTCCTAGAATATCTTCGATCCCTGCCATGGTATGATCCATAATCTGAAAGGCGTGATGATATCTATCATTCTTATCACTCGTGTTTCTTAGGTTCCATTAATTTAAAAAGCTGTTTTAAAATTGTGAACAATAACTATTTTTTTTTAATTCTATAGAGAAATCTTCAAAAAAAACGTTCACTGAATTTTTTCTACGAAAAAAAGAATCGTGTGAGAAAAAATAATAAAACGAACCCTCTCGTGAATTCTTTCGTTCATAGTTGGCTTCCTTTTCTCTGCTCTTTTAACATTGAGGATCTTTACAAGAGGCTTGATAGTGATTCCCTGAAAGAAGGTTGAAAGTCGTCTTTGATCTGTTGTTTGTGCCCTTTTTCGTTCACCCGCAGTCTTCAAATATCAAAAGTAAAAAACCTTGTACTTTCTTTTTACAAGTTCTTACCTGAATGAACACTGTGAAGTATATGACTGCAATGGTTGTGGTGAGAAACATATTTTTTAGTTTCACGTGCTTTGGATCGATCAATAGGACCAACGCGAAAGCTACAGCCCCTCGCAAACCGCCGTAGGACATAACAAATTTTTCCACCTTATCCAATTTGTGCAAGCGAAATTGATTCGCCAAGGCAGACAAAACGATTACACCTATAAATTCAATTAACGTTCACATTATTTCTTTCCATAAGCTACTTATGTAAGGGAAAGCTTTCACCGACATGCTTCAATTCCTCCTAGACAATTCAACGATTATGAGAATCGAGCAATATGTTATCCAGAGCTAATGTATTTTCCCTCCTTCAAGGTGATTTTATATTGCTACTTTCCTCTAAATTTTAGACGATAAAGCAAAATATCGAAAATTGGATTTCTTAAAAAAAGTTATGGGTTAAAAATATATAGCAAAAATGATAGAAAAAGTGATAACAAAAGTGTTAGGAAGATTGAATTATTTTAATTGTGAAATTTTGATTAAAACTAGATTATTGGATGCATAAAGGTCAAGTGTTATGATGTAAGAAAGTTTTTGTCTTAAGGGAGTTTATTATAAGTACTCCATGACCTTTAAGATTATCCTTGGGACAGGTGCTTGCTGGAGATTTGCATATTATAACAATTTTCGCAAGAATCTGTAGAACATTTCCATTGAAGTTACATAACAGCTTTGAATAACAACTTTGATATGAATAGTGACTTTGATGTAATGAAAAAGCTCTTTTCTTTCTAATTGTCAAATTATCTTTGTTAACTTTAGTTAAATGAAACATAATATTAAATTGCTATGTAACAGAAATATAGTTGGAATGTTTTTTCGAATTTGAATGGAATTTTTTAAAATCTTTTGAATTATCTTCAAATTAAAAACAAGCTTTAAAATCTCACCAAATTCGTAAAAATTCCTTAAAATCACTCGAATTCTTAAAAATCCTGTAATCTAGAATTATAGGAATTTAATTCGCAGTTCAATGTATGTTTTAAGTAGTAAACATTAGTATCAAATATTGATCCACTTTATTTTTTCCACTTACTAATGATCCTGTAAATGGTGCAAAAGACTATTGTCATCACTATGAACCAAGTGTTCCAGTCGTGGTGATTGTTCACAGTAGCCACACCGAGGAGCATGAATATAACCGTTTCCGAACTGCTGGATATCATCTTCATTGTATATTTTACCGTAGTATGGGACTTGTGCGATATATTGGCCTCGACGTAATTTTTCATAGTAATGCCGCAAAATGTGATTCTGCAATGAGAAATTGTTCCCGTAATGCAAATTATTAGAAAATGTGTTGATGGTGTAGAACTGGGCACAAGACTATGAAGCATTATAATAATTAAAACGAATATTCTACCAGAGGTGAACTTTTGTAAAAGCATTTGATATGCCACTAAAAAATCTAAACACTAATATCGTTTCCATGATTAAGTACATAAGAAATTTAATTCCATTTGATTTAATATGCATGATGAGAAAGCATCCCTAACGGTATAGTGTTCCTGCGAATTTACATAATAGAATTGGACATGAGATGCTTCAATTATAAAATAATTATAACAGAGTATTCTTTTATCTACGCATATCTGGAAATTTAATAATTATTCGAGCGGCTCACCGCTCTTTGTAGTCATATTTATTTAATTTTCTACAATTGAATTATGATATAAGGTTCATTAATGTGCCCAGTTCTGAATTTTAGTTATACATAAAAAAAATCTTACGCCAGAATTCCGGACATGTGGAATATCTCAGCGTTGAGATAGGCCAGGTAAGCCATGATGAAAATGAAGATAGGTTCGATTACACGAACCTGATGTGTAAATCTGGTTACAAAACCAGTGGCGAATCCCCAGAGAACCCCAATTATCGTACCACCAATGGCAACAATGACAAAGCTTGCCAAGCTAGATAAAATGTGCGTGTAATTGATTCTGTGTATTCCCATATCACTGTAGGACTCGAACATGTGATAAAGTACCTGTCGAAGTTACGAGAGACGGTCAAATACATCTGCTGAAATAATAGATCTCCTATCTATGCTACACACTCCTAAGAAAAATGAGACTCCTTTCAAGAACAGTCCAGTGGAGTAATTTACGAACATCGTTTGATTAATGTATGTATACATTAAAAAAACACACTTTTAATTAATGTATTTTGTTACTGCAGTTATTTCAGTAATCACACATAAGCAAATTTTACTATTGAAATGGTTACATGTTAATTATAAGATAAAAATACAAAATGTCAGATGTTATACTCTTATGTAATTCAAATTTTTTTTTTATATAATTTTACTGAAAAGTAAATTCCATTGATTTGAAATAGAAAATAGATTTGATTGCATTGTAAGAATTTTGATGGAACTGGTTGAAAACTGAATTGATTTCCTGAGGAACCCAGGTGGAACTGATGGAAAAGCAAATGAACATTGCAGAAATGGAGATAAAATCGAATGAACCTTGCCAGCGCGATTTTAATTCGATTTTAATTTCGATCTATATCTCGTACACATGAATGTGCATAATTATAATCACGATTACAAGATACATTTATTACATGACTTATTAATGATTATCATTGAATGATAGGAAATTGCTATATTTATGCATGAGATATTGACTGATACTTACGACTGTTACGGCGTCGTTTAATAGACTTTCACCAAATACAACTATGTACAGAATTTCGTTAACATGAATTTCTTCAAACACCGCCAAAACAGCGACAGGATCAACTGCACTGATCAAGGCCGAAAATAGAAACATATCCAGGAGAGGTGTCTCGATATCTCCGAACATGCTAAATTGACCCAAAGCCCATAAAGATCCTCCTATATTTACAGAGAAAAGAAAATTGCTTCCAGTTCCTGTTATACAAATGTATTTCCACTGCATGCGTTGCGGAATGTGTTTACGTAAGGACACATCTTCTATTTTCGAACAGTGTAGTCGTAACAGTTAGAATTTATGCGCATCGAACGTAATGGTCCTTATGGATAAAGCAGAACGAGACTGTTTATCGTCTGGATGTAACGCTTTTCCAGCTATGAAACACTTTTCAGTTTAAAACTGCTCTTGTTAAAGTGTGCAGCAGCAATTACACTTCCGGTCAGAATTGTGGGATTACTTGTTTTTCAATGATTGTTTAAGTTTTCTAAAATCGAATTACATTTATTTAAGTAGATTAAAAGCTACTTAAAAGTTACAAGGGCTTAAATTTGGATTTAAAATTATGTAAAAAGTTCAATAGGAAAATAGAAAAATAATTATTTCCTGTTTTATACAAATATTTTTCTCAACAGAAAAAATATTCAAATAATGCACTCGCACAATGCAGGATAATAATTGTATAATTATACCAATAAATTTACCAATTTCTGACCGGTAGTGTATTCTGTGTATATATTCTTTATTTCATTGGAAAATTACTTTACTGCTTTTTTCCTTGTAGAAAATAATATCAGTATAACATTAATCTATTAGACAAAAACATTATTTTAATCAGCAGTAATTTTGGTAAAAAAATTGCTAAGATCAAGGAAATCATGATGAAAAATCCCCTTTAAAATGAAAGCTCTGTTCCTCAAGTTATCTATAAATTGTACGCAAATGCTCAAAATTACGCAGTAGTTGCCCAATTCGGCATTGAGAGACAAAGATGCATTTTAATTATAGAAAAGTGAGTAAAGTATACTGGTTTCAGAAAAGTTGATGTTCACTTGAATTGAAGCTGGATTCAACTAGTTTAGTCTGGACAAAAATCTAAGAAAATGAAATATTGATTTCCTTTCTAGATATATTTTAGCGAGTCTCACAAAGTTATGATCCCTCTCTGACCGAAATCCCACTCTTTTGTTGGGAATCAGTTTAAACTTGATGAACTTTATTCGTCCATATAGAATCTATTCGTTTTCGTATTAAACTAATTCTTTTAATAGGCTGACAGTTATCATCAATTTATTTTTGCGATTTGACGAATTTTTTAGGCTATTAATAAAAATTATTTCCTCATCATTTTAAGATTGGACTCAAGTTTCAGACGTCTATTCTGACGAATTTTGTTTGTTTCGACTTTTTATTTATAATGTCCAAAAAATAGAAATCAAGATACAAAAAACGTTTTTTATTTACTGATGTCATTTTAGAAAAAAGAAGAAAAAAAAACAAGAACGTCCCTCAAAAAAGCATATTTTGTTAAATAAAAGTAAAGAACCAGATAAAACCGATAAGACTGAAACCCTGACGTGCAAGAAATAATTTTCTAACAAGAAATAACTTTTGCGCAAAATGCAATCCTATTAATTCTAAGTAATATTCGTCAATCCAAAAATAATTCTAGTTTTCTGGCCTTAGACATCGTAGTTGGCTCATAATAATAAATCTATATCTGAGTTAACTTGTGGAAATCTCATTGAAAATATATTATTTACTGTTCCAGATGTTTTTTTTTAAATTAACTATCTATTTTATAATTTAGCATCGTTTCTAAAATAAGAGTGTGAAACTTTTTAAACATTTGAAATGAAACGTTGTTTGAATACTCAATATTTTATATTAATTTAATATAAACCAGAGAAAAATTGAGATGTTTTCAAATTAAAATATTAAGAGCCCAGGGAGTCTTTATTTTAGCATCTAGAAATTCACTTGCATCTTACAAAATCTTTGCAAAATATTTTATTGCATGCACAGCGCCATCGAATCTTGGCATCTTGACAATAACATGAGTGCTTATTTTCATGCGTATTTCTGACAATGAAAGTAACTGAGTAAATATGGGTATATATAATATATATTTTACAACTAGAAGAATTTCAAAACTATTACGTATTTTACGTATTTTAATTATTCCCACCTTCACAGTTTGATATGCTAAAGTGCAGTATTTAAAATTTCCTTTCCTGGTATTTGTATCCATTTGGATCACCAAAGTTAAACAATTATCGTTATTTCAACTAAAACGTTTAAAAATTTTTGTTTTTTAAATAGCAAACAAATATTTTGTTGTCTCTACCAAACAGTTTTTTCAGTACACTCGCAAAAAATTATAATACAACATTAAAAAGTTGTACAAACATTATTCAAAAATTCTACAATACGGTTCATAATTTACTCACCTATTGACAAAGTATTAAATATAGTTCCAACGACGGCGAATAGCAGAATCGTTCCAAGGTGATCGAAAAAAAGTCGATTTGGCATAAAGTATCCAGCGTCTAGAATTATTGGTGGCAACATATACAGGAAAAATGTGTCTGGTGTCAATGGCGATTCACCGATGGTATTCGAACGTGATAAAACAATCCCCACAGCAACACCCACAGTAATCAGCAGACAAGACTCGGGAAAAATTTTGCTCAATTTTGGCGCCATGTGGAAGCCTGAAAAGTAACATATATCTATTTATGTATAAATTCAACTAGTGAGATTATTAGATTATTCTCAAAAATTTTATTAAGTATATTTGTACCCAACTTGTTACAAGGAATTATTTTTTAGGCATCGTTTAAAGGTTTGTCGTACTGTACACTGAAAGATATGGATATAGTTATATGGGACAATTGACCATTATTTATGGTACTACATATATAGTTTAGTAACAACTAAACATTTCTTTAAATTTATATTCGTTTATTAATTAATTTATCAGGTTTTAAGCTGCCTTCATTCTCGCATTCATAATAATAAAAAAAAAATCTAAACAATCTAATACTGAAGGTTTAGAAGCTTCATCAGGGGCACCTAGCTGCAAACATTGCTTTTATAGCATAGAAAATGCTAATTAAATAAAGTTTTATTAGTATTAATTATCAAGTATAATTTCAATTCACTATAAATTTCACTAAAAAAATATGAAATAAAATACAAAAATTTATATTTGTAATTGCATTATTTACACTTAAAACTATATTTAATTCTCTGAAAAAACATGTTGTGCTGGTCTTTTCTTCGTTCGTGAAACTGAACTAAGACATCAAGAACAATTTGCATATTTTAAACGTAATCATTGCTAAGACGTGAATGAGAATGAAGAACTCATCTTTAAAACATCTAAACTTTTATTTTCATGATATCATTATAGAAAGCTGCAATGTTATTCACAAAGATTAAGCATGTATTACCGATCAGAATTTTGGGTTGACCTTTTTTTCGATGATCGCATAAGTTCTTTTAAATTTAATTACAAATGAACACTTTTTTAATTTCATGGGCTCTTTAAAGCTCTTGAAAAATACAATACCTTTAAAATGTAATTAAATTAAAGAAAACTTAAACGATCATTGAAAAACAGATGAACCCACAATAAAATTCTAACTATGTAATTAATGTTTACAGCTTCGCTCAACAATCGTTTATATACAATATAAAATAATTTCCTAAACTTTGAGTTAAATTTTTTAATTCGATTGTTATTTTAAGATAAAACTTAAACAATATTTGGATTTAAGATCGCAATGAAATAATTATTTAAAGTAAACGTCATGCACAGTTATTCCTATAAACAGGGTACTTATTTTCAAATAAATATGTAATTGGAATTCCGAGATTTGAAATAGAAACTATTCTCTCCGATAACTTTGAAACGTAGAAAAAATGTAGGACATACAAAGCACGAAGAGAAAGTCTATATGGTCTCCCTTTATAAATATTAAAAGGGTAAAAGTGACTTCAAAATGATTCGTGTCTCACATAGTAGTTTAGGCTGACCAAATAAAAGTTCTTCTACTGCGCAATATTTCATTTTTCCACCAGTGTAAAATTTATGTATACTTTATCTAATATACATGCATATATATACTTTTTATATTTTACAAATTTTTTTATGTTTAATAAATTCATACAAGAAGAAAATTAATTCAACATTATGAAATTTTCGAGCCTGATAGAGAACAGCTGGCATCGAAAAAGCGGGGGAAAGCAAAATCGATAATGAAATATCAAGGGGGCTAATATTCAGTCATGTGAAGAACACTTACGGAAAAAGCTTCGTTGTGCCTTTTTATGAACAAGGAGAAAAAAAAAGACTGCACGTGGTGAATATTAACTAATCATTTTAGTGGAAATCATTAACAATTATTTCTTAAAAGATTAAATTGTCTCAGAAATCAAATCATCAATATTTGTGAGAAAACCATTATTATTTATAATAGATTTAGATGCTTCTCGTTTTTGCAAAATTGATATTTTATGCAAAAGTGAAATATGCATGTATAAACATGAATTCTACAATCACACGATTCATTGATCACCCTCTTGAGTGTAAAATTATAATTTTGTCGGAGAAACCTTTTTATTTCATTTATTTTTATTTAATGAGATATAAAATATTTATTTTCTAGGTCAGAGAAGAATCTTGTTGTTTTAGTCAAAAAGGTGGATAGGCATTATAAAAATTTTAAAAGTAATCTTAAAATAATTGGGTGCTTAAATTTTAATTTTGTAGTGTGACCTTCGTGAAGAACATTTCACAATTATTTCATAAGCAGCAACTACTCGGTAATGATTTTAACATTTTAATACTCTGCATTCGCTTTTTATTATTCAAATTCTTACTATTATGAAATACATATGTAAATTTTTATTGTTTAGAATTATAGCCACACTGATTAAAAATGGAATAGCTTTATTAACAGCGTTATTAAATATTTTATAAATCACATTCTTGAAAATCATGTATTCATCACAGAATTCTATTTATCTTCAGTGATACAAACTTCTACTTACAGTAAAGTTATTTATACTACCGTACAAAATAAAAATAACCTAAGTCCAATTTTAGGCGAACTGAGAATATCAAGAAAACCTAAGAAAAAGAACCCTAAGAACTAACTCTAATATCAAATAATATTTTGATTAATTTAGAGACACATTTTGGATAAAGGTAGTCTGCTTTTTCATATTTTGCAATGAAAAAGGAATTTTTTAAACAATCTAGTTTTAGTAGTAGCAAATTTAGAGTTTCCTCATTTTTTAACGGTATTTGAAAGTTTAATCTGAATCAAATAAGAACTGTTAGTTTTATATCAAAAGTTAAACTTGGAATTGTATGTCAACTTCAAGAAATTTACGTTTGGTATTGAATAGCGTCCTTGACATTGATTTTGTTTGAAAATATATTTTCTTTAAAAACGCAATGTATATGTTTCTTTTGAAAAAGATGGAATTTATGTGTATTTAAAAACAGGAAATAATATGTATTAGAAGCATGGATATTAAAACCCATAATAATAAACTATAATGTGATAAACATTCTATCTATTACCTTCTAAATTCCAGACCGAGATTTTTTATTACATTATTCTTTTTCTAAAAGATTATCTTTGCAATTAATCACAAGTTTATTTTTTGAATGTAAATATAGCATTTCTGCCATTATAAATTCAAAACGCCTACAGCAATGGTTCTTTCCCTAATCGCTATCAGCTGTTCCTTCCTCATCAAGCTAGAGGTACACAGCATAGATTATTTTTATCCAGAATTATAATATTTCAACTAATCACAGGTCGCTACCTAATCAGTTTTATGCAGATACTTCACAAATACATTGTAAACTAAATCTAAATGAAAAACATAATCCTGAGATTGTATATAAACTGTTCCAGAAAATAATACAAACATCAAATCTGTAGGCTACTTTCTACCCGTTTGATATTAAACTGTTTTTATTCAACCAATTCTAAATACATAATATATTTCTAAGAAATTAAATTTCCAGGTGAAATTAATACAAACAAAGAAGTTACTTTTATTCGTAAAAAGGTATTATTTCCACTTCTTTTGGATCATTTCCAAAAAAATTGTTTACTACGATCCTTTCTCACTAATGCTTCCAGAAACCCCTTCACTCTCGCCATGCTGACCTAAATAACATTCACAAAATCACCTCTGTCCCTTAAACCCAAATCACTTACCTATTTTTGCAAGACTCGCGAAGAATATCCAGGTGCCTATGACAAAAGGTGTCTCCACCCGGTGGAACTCAACCTTGAAGATTTCATATTCCCTCAATCGAGGAGTTACAGTAGAAATTGGGTCCGTGGTTCCACTATCGCTTTCCAAATTCCTGACATCCTTCGACATCCTGATATCCTTTCCCATCCTCACGTCATTCCTGTCAATAGGTCCCATCGGACCAAACTGCGTCCCAGGAAAAGGCTTCCCAGGATCCACTGGAAAATCGTAATCATCCCCCATGGGTTCGCGCATGGGGTACTCATTGTTGGAAATATGCCTCGGTTTTGGATTGTACGCCCTGGCTGCAGCATGATGGAAGCAGATGATGATCAGGCAGAAAACAACTGTCATCAGAGGCACACTTTTGGACATGTTCGACGTCTTCGAAGACGAGGACGTCGACGGTCCCAGGATGCTGTGGTAGGGTCTGTTGTCTTTTGTATCATTCGAAATAAAATCGGTCTCGGAAAACCAACGATGATGTCTGTAAGTCTTGACGTCTACCCGAAGCGTCCTCGTGGTATCCGTGCTTCCTAGCCTACCCTCTCCTCCTGGAGTTTCCTCTGAGGTTGTTTCTGATGAGTCGATGATGACAAAAATAATGCGCGGCTCAGATTTTTCCGCTCTCACGGAAAAAGGGCAATTCCGACTCGTCGTCACGAGGACGGGCGAATTTCAACATTTTCGCGAAGGAATACATTGTATTTTCGCGTCGTTGGTACACCTTGTGAAGTTTAGTTGCTCGTGCCTGGTTTCGATCGACCGATGCGGCTTACGGCTGCAGCACGGTGGCGTGAGCGATCGAGGGTTCTCGTGAGAGGAAAAGAGACGGAAGGAGGGGTTGGAAAGAGTCGTGGGTGCCGTCGAGCTGCGCGAACGTTTGCGACTGATATAGGTTCACCTCGTATGAGCCAGCTGATCGTTGTTCAGCGTCGCGCAAGCGTCGGGACGCTGACGTTCAGAAGACTTCGCACGCACTAGGCGCGTGCTTCCCACAGCCTGAAGCTCCCCCTTTGCCATAGGGTAGTTAATCCATGACGGAAATATCGGCATTGGGAGAACATCGGAGAATTTTATCGAAAGTTGCTAAAGTATTAGGATCAGGGAGAGCAGACAAAGTCGCATTAATATTGCACCAACTATAAATGAGTGCTGGTCTTCTTCGATCAATGGTAGGGTGGCTTGAAAAATCGATTTTCGAATTCTATTCACCCTAGAAATTTCGTTCAGGAGATTAAGATGGTATCACTATTCTTGAGGTTTTGATGAATATATTGCGCAATTTAAAGTTGGAACAGTCTGCAAACTGATAAATGTCTTCAAAAATGATAAGACGCAGTATATTTGTTGTTTAATTAATTTTTTCGGAAAATTATATCGTGTGAGTTTATTAATTTTAATAGGCAATCGATTTATTTTATTTATAGACTATCTTTCATCTTTATTGAACAATTAATCATTTTTAAATATATCGTATTTTTGAGGGTGAAAACTACTGGGTAAATATTAGGTACTTTTATTTATTTCTGTATTAAACTAAAATGGAATATTATATTGAGACAGTTTCACATATATTTTCTTAATATAAATATTTTGTTTCTATAAATTGAGAAAACATTCGTACCAAACCCTAAACAAACACGAAAAATGTTTAAACTGTCTTTTAATATAAATTTTTTATAAATAATATAATTTTAATAATAATAAATTTCTGATGAAAAGTACAAAAAACTGGTTTATTTAAAATCGCCCACAATATGATATTATATGTCAGAGTATGTTTAATAAGGTTTTTCACCGCAGATATTTTTTTCGTGAAATAACCCAGGGTTCATTTTGATTTTTGTCTGTACATAGTTGGACAAGAAAATTACCTCTACCCAACTCTATACACAATTCTGCTTAGGTTGACGCCCACAAGAGAAGTTCGAAATAATATATCCTGTAGGTGATGGAGTCAAGTTAGGCTGAGTTACTTAAGCGTAAGTAAGTTGGAAATGTTGAAGGTAGAGGATGGGATGTCCTCTTGAGTGGAAATATGATGGGAATATGGCAGCAGATGGCCCACTCGAGCCTTAGGCTATTTTCTGACTGTGACCGTATCGATAAATAACAGTGGTGATTCGAAAAAATTATAAAATTTGTGCAAATATTAAAACTGTCTTGTCATTTATAGCATTTTTTAATGTTTACATTTTATTGATAGTATTGCTGAGTAGTAACTGACTATTTGCTTACTAGTAAGAAAACGGTTTAGATCTTATATGTAATACTTGAAGGGGAAGGGAAGGGGTTCAGCTTAGGTCATCTCCATGTTAAAAAAGGGTGAAAAAAGCCTCAAACAGCAACAACAATTAAAAGTGAAAGAAGAATATAAAAATTTTAAAATTAACTCGTCTTATCGAACTCTGTATGCTCTACTGAAAATCCAAGGTCTGACATTTATGTTCTCTTTTCACTGTGAGCGTTTCATATAAATTGTTATTTATTTATACATATATTATTTAAAAATTATATTAAAATAACGAACTTTACTGTACGAAATGAAAATGCAGCTTTGCTTTAACCGAATTTTTTTTTTTTGATTTATAATATGATTTCTGACTTTGCAAACTTCGATAGGTGAAAAAGTTTAGTTATATAATGGGGTGACTTTTAATGAGATTTATTGTAACTCAAGGGGAAAATAATTTCAGCATTTGGGAATTATAAATATTCCAGAATTCGGTTGATTTATTTTTTTATTTCTAAGATTATGAGATTGACGTTGTGAATTATTAGTGATTTGAGATTTTAAAGGTTCATTTTACCTCTTCCTTTCCTTTATTTCAAAAATAAATTTCTTTCTTTACCTTATTCTGTGAAATAAACAATACCTGTCATTTCAAGAAAACCATATATTTCCTGTGAGCTTGTATTTTTTCTGTAAGTGACGTGGGCATTTTCCGTTTTATAAGGCCATGAAAACTTTTTATGTCTGCTCAAATTGAGATAGCAGAATGTGACTCAGTGTTGTGTTGAGTATACTTTAAAAACTGTTTTAAATTTTGAAATAATATGTATAATTAAATAACAATTTGAAAGACTCAAAGTAAAAAAAAAAAAGAACATAAATGTTAGACCTTGGATTTTCAGTAGAGCATGCAGAGTTCGATAAGACGGGTTAATTTTACAATTTTTATATTATTTTTTCATTTTTAACCGTTTTCTTACTAGTAAGCAGTTAGTCAGTTACTACCCAGCAATACTATCAATAAAATGTAAACATTAAACAATGAGAATATGTATTGTCTTGAATAACAGAATTTTTTTGATAGTAAAATAAAAATTGGGTAATTGGTTTTATATTAAAACAAATCTGTTCTTACTCTGTTTTAGCAGAATTTGAATAACGTCGAATGGTAGTGATGCGAATGATCATCAGAATATAAAAGATTTCAATAAATCCGAGTCATTTGATTGATTGGCTTACAGAGTTCTACTTTATTCAGATTTCAGAGAAAACGAAATCCATAATTTATACCGGACTCTCTATTGCCTGTTATAAAAGTTCAATGCTATCAGTCTCGGTTATCTTTCCATAATGTTCTAGAAATGCAAAACGTTCGAATAAGAAAAATCTTTTAACTTTAATTATATACATAGTTATAAATAAAAATAAACTTCAGAATTATTTGTTTCATAGTATATAATTTTACTCAAAAAAGAAATCTGTATTTTATATCCAATTTTTGCTAAAACTTCTTTACCTATAAATTATTGATTATAACAATTTAACATGAAATAATTTAAATGAAACAATTAGGAATTCAATTAACCGCAAATGTAATAATGTGAGTCACATTAAACCAAAACTGCATTTATTTCCTCTAGATTCGATCATAAAATATTCAGTGTCTGTAATTAAATTGTATTAGATTTCTCTTTTATTGCACAATATTTCCCATCTTTATTATCAACGTAGAATTTACGATTTATTCATTCATAATAAATTAAATTACTGTGATAAAATATTATTTTAGATTTTATGTTTAATAATAATTTTGTGCATTTACCGCTTTTAAAATATTTCAATTAAATGTCGCGTGTTATGATTTTCTGAATAGCAGTAAATGAGTCGTAGATACAGTTTACAAACTCGGGTTGTTGGTTCCTTGCAAACGTTGATAATTTGCGTTGTTATAATGAAATTCGGAGACACCTCTCCCGTTGATTTTGCTATTCACTTGACATTTTATGAAACGTTCAACCATCCTTGCTTCCTCATTGTTTCCTACAAAATGAATCACTTCGTCTACTATTTCAATCTGCACGTGGTAGTTCTTTTGACCTGTAGGAAAATTAGCCATCATTAATGTTTGGAGGTCTTTATGTAATTTTTTGTCTATAACGTTTTAATTAAATAAGTTTTTACTGCAAAATTAATTAATTTTACTCAAATTTAATATCTCCAGATTAATTAAAGTGAATGTAAACAAATTGTGCTCGGGTAGTTCTTGAAGAAACGGTCCGAGATCCAATATTAATTTTATTCACTTTAATATTAGCTTTATAATTTCATTTGAAAACACTAGTTTTGTAATATTCATATAGTTTCCGGAGGGATTCAATTTATTCATTTGATATGCTTGTTTATTCTAATTATATTATTATTTTTAAAAAAATATCTCAAATCAAAGTAAATAACATTACATTATAATTTAAAGGAAGGAAAGGTTAAAAAGTATTTCAATATAATTGGAATGAAATGATAACGCTGTTTGTCATACACACCTGCTTGGAATGAAAAGGCGTAATCTTTTGGTGGCGTGCCACGCTCGCCATGTTGATATAACTCTAAATCACAATTCTTCAAAGCATGCAATGTACCATTGGGTTCGTAGACGTAACCCAACTTCAACCTGTGGCCCACATAAAATGAAAATTGATTTATTTCATGATGAAAAAAATTGGCATCGAGATTTATTCACTGACTTTCAAATACTATATAAAATGAAAAGTTGGCACTCATTGAAGAATTATATTTATAGATTAATTAATACTGAGATAAAAATCTTCCTTCTAATATTTTTGACAATTTAAAAAGAATAAATTGTATGAAAATCGATTTTAATTACATATTTCTTTAAATTATTTTTTTGAATCATTTTCACTGGAACTCTCATTTGCAGACCAAAGTTTTAGATTGATAGGGATTCTTTGCTGACCTGTTTTACTTCAGTAATTTTATTTAGCTGTAACTGTCGTCAAAGCGATTGAAACTTTCTTGAAGCTGTAACTTCATTTGATTAAATATATTTATTTCAAAAGGACCTTGGAAATACAAAAGTTTATAGAACGAGGAATGATTTGAAAAGTTACAAAACAAGTTTCTATTTTCTTGTTTCGTTTCTATTGACGAACGTTTTATATTTTTTTTTTACATTTAATTAGAGATTAAAAACGAAAACAAAATAAAAATAATACGTAAATTTACCTCGAACAGGTGGAGGGTTGGTTAATCACACCGATGCATGCCATTGTTCCATCCTGCAGAAAGAGCATGTGAAAAATGTATCTGTGCATCAATTTCCATTCTCGCTTTAATCCTGTGAATGTAAAATTGATTGGTTCTAGCACTCATGCACCAGTGAGTTTTCAGGCGCCATAATAACACGACTTAGTACTTACCATAACTGTGATCGCGAAATGCCTGACCATTAAACTCATAGGGCTTTCCGTCGATCGACAACTTAGCATTTATGCTTCCCATTTGCTCATAGTGAGTCTGGTGAGCCCTGATTGAGAAAAAATATAGGTCACGGATAATTATTTTCAACCAAAAAAAAAAGAACATTTATAGATACGTAAAAGGGAGTATAATGTTTGAGAGTAAAAAAGTAAATCTATAATTTTACTTTAACTGACCAAAATTGCGTATTTGATATTGCTAATAAAAATTTCCATCCACATTTTAATAATTTTCATATTCCATGCATTTGCTAATAAACTGAATATCCACAAATATATATTTTTATTTTTATTTTCTTATTTTTGAAGTATGCAAAGTAGTAATATGGTTCTCCATTTGGAATAATTTTTTAGATAACTTTGATTTGTTGAATGTATTGAATAGACTCATTGTCAGAGCACATTTCTATGCTGCATATTCTGCATATTCTACAATTGTATAAGAAACTTACTCTCGGAGATTGTTGAAATACTCTTTGGTCCAATCTTCTCGAGCCAAAGCCCTACAGGTTGTCTCTATTGCCATATCCGTGTCAAAGTCGAAATAAGCCAGATCGCTTTTCCATTCGCCATGAAATACGACTTGAGCAACTTTGGATTCGCAATGCGGAGAACTTCCATCATTTGATTTCGAAACCGGCGTATATCTATGAATAAATGGGGTTCTATATTAAATTTCTTTAGCCTTGCATATTGAGTGGAATGAAATTTATCGAAAAATTTGATTAAGCACGAAAAAATTAGACGATAATAGTTTTTCATCGATCGCACACTAGTGGCGCCATAAAACTAATTACATATTTAAAATACAAATTATGTATAAATTAAATTCGAAATAAGTAATCCATTATTTTAAGCATACTTCATTTTTCCGTCAAATTCGACTTTCCATTCTTTCATGGGTTTAATGGGTGTGAATCGAATGCCTTCTGCTTCGAAATCATTATTTTTAGATCCATGTAAAAGAGTATTGGGAAGCTTTTCACTACGAAATAATCCTACTCCAGGTACCTAAAATGCAATTATATTTGGATACAATGTTTTACAAATAATTATAACTTACAAAATATAAGCTTTAATATATTTGATGACATGGTAAATTTCAAGTGAGAGTTGAAAAAGTTTTACATGTTTTTGAAGAATTTTTAATTTCAAATAACATTTTCCAAATATCTCTATATTGTTCGAGAAAAAAAAAGAATAATAGAAAATTCTGGTCCTGATATGAAATGATCTTGAAAAGTCTCCTGATGAATGATAATATTGAGAATTTCTGCATATTGGGTTGCCTGTCGGTAGGCGCTTCTTCTAGTGAATCGAAACATTTAGAAGTCGTCTTTTTCTAGTAAAAATTTGTATTTTTACTTGTTTTTCAGTTAAATAAATTGTGAAATTTAAAGTGAAATATATCGTGTGAATATTAAATCTATAAAATTAGAATTTCAAGATTGTTGTGACTGTCAACAGTTCTTTTAATGAAAAAAAAATTATACCTTATGCGAAATTTTAATTATACAATTACAAATGTATTATAAAAATAATTCCGAGTTGAAAGCTACATACCATAAGATAGAATAAACCATTGACGACATTATCGTGGCGTCTTTCCGTTCCACCGACCATATAGAAACCATCTTGACTGACACCCATGAAAAAAACAGCGTCGAATGCCTAATGTAATACTTATAAAATTAATTTTATTATAAGTAAATCTTTTTATTAATTTAACAGTTGAAAGATTACATCATCAAATTGATAAAGTAAAATTCAAGAAAAAAAGTATTAACACTTAAAGAGCTGTAAAAATTCATATATTAGGGATTTTTAGTTTGTTTTAGTTTTTACATTCTCATTTTAAATTCAATTTGGCACCCTTTTGAATTGTTCCTTTTAGTGAGAAAATTATCTCTGATAATTTCAGAATTAAAAAAACTATGAGCTCTCCGGGTCATCTAGACCCAAATATGCCCTTTTAAATTAAGTAATACAAAATATGATATAAAATATTTGTTTCGTCATGCAATGGTGAATTAGAGAAATCTATCAGTTTTTTAATTACCTTCGGATGTGATGATAACATCTGAGGCACATCCATATCCTCTGGTGTCGGTCGTGATTTTAATCCATAACCAGTTTTATGATTTCTTTTACTGTCTATACAACCTAATATCTGAATGCGACAAAAAAATGTTTCGCTTTAATTAATATTCCAAAAATTATCAATGTAGCTTGAATTAAAAGAAAAGTTTTTTTCGGAAAAAGGATAATATTGATGGTAAGCCAGAAAGTTTCATTTAAAAATACGAAAAAAAAGGTTGACCTTACAATGAGGTAAAAGAGTGACTCTATATACTGTAGAGTTGTAAGATAAATCAATGTAAATTGTGGTAGGAACCATGCAAGCCTGAATTAAATTAGACTGAATAGAGGTAGCTGGGGTTGAATGAGGAGATTGGCAGGCAAACACAACCGAAGTACCACATAATAAATTCGAAACACCCTAGTTTTACTAACATTTTGGAGAACCCCGCCAATAAAACGGTCAACAACAACGTGAGAGATAAAAAACTATTTTATTTTACTATACAGAAAGTGTGTTCTGTTTCAACGCCCAGCTTCTGATGGAAATTTGATAGCCTATCACATACTCTGTACGTGACCAGCGTATCGAATTTATACACTTTTAATCGATAATCGTCAAAAAGAAAAAAGGCACACTTTCTAAAATGAAATATACCCATTTTCATTAAATCAAATTTCATTTCATTTCATAAATCAAATCAAATTATAATTATGTTGTCAACTTTATGTTATATTGTACTATAATATATCATAAATATCATCATGTTAATAGATTTAGAAATAAGTTAATTTAATAAGATGAAGAAGAAGAAATGAAGAACTAAGTAAAGCGTGTTGAATAAACTAAATTTATAATAATGATTGTGAAATCTGAGTAATTATTATTATTTTATTATTAGTTTTCCTAACTTTACATTCGCGGTACATAATAAATATTTTTCACTAAAACTATAACTATAAGCCGTCTATGAATCATAGGTAAATCGCTTGGTTTTAGAGAAAAATATTTATTATTGCAAAAGTAAACTTAATAGACAAATCACATTTTTTATGTTACAACATCATTAGTATAAAAAATTTACTTCGATTATTTCGATTATTATCATAGGTCATTAATAATTTTCGTTACGTATTACCTTTCATGCATTCTACAGATTACATACATGAAAGAGGTGAGTTTGTATTTGATATTATCAAGTAATTGGTCCCACTGGTTATATGTATATACATTTCCCTAATTATTTACAGTAAATTAGAAAATCAATATCCACTTTCTCATATCGAATCGCGAAAAGTTAATTGACATTACGATAATTTGTTTGAAAGTATGTACATAGAAAGAAAGTCGACTGGTTTGTATTACTGCTTGTATATATCACTGATTAATTTAAGCCCAATTTCTTAAAACAATTTCTATTTTCATAACCCAGAACTTTTTTTTTGTATGTGTAATATGTATTTTATAAATTAAAAAGATTCTTACTTGACGGGTTTTTAAAACCAGATAGATAGTTAAATATTTTGCCCAGTACCACCTGCCAGGTTGTTTATACACGCCGAATATTGAATTCACATTTTTGACAGGAGCCAAGAGAAATGTGAAAATAGAAACTAAAAAGAGAGCACCAATTGTGGACAGAATTTCTATGATAACCATTTTTGTCATTCAATTTGTGACTGATGTGATTAGGCCGAACCAGCTGCAAACTCTTAAAGCTGAGTACTCAAGCGGTTTTTTATCTCTTGATACTAAATTATCAGTGTAATGATGATAAACAGATTGTATTTATCAGCACCTTACAAAGTAGAAGTAATTTATTACAAACGAATCTCCAAAAAGTATCTAAAAACCTGAAGAATACTCAGCTATTAATCCTTTGATTCCCGGTTAATAGTTTGTTACTAAAATATTAATTTTTTATGTACTCTTGGCGAAGATTACAAAAAAAAATATTTATACGATTGGGCCAACAATCTTGACCCAACCTTAGCTCAACCTTAAGAGTCAAGCTAGACTGGACATTTTTTCTTGATAAAATGTTCTGTTGAGATTTTGCAAGTGTGAATGCTACGAGGAATGCTGAGATAATCCTCCCAATGTACGAGTCTGACTCATCCCAAGGGATCGATATTAAGGGGGCCCAGGGGATAATCAAACGATACGAAACGAAAGAGATGTCAAATCTCAGCTGAGATAAAAGTCTGGTATTCGTACCTTCAGTCACTTGTCGGAAGTACCTAATTTTGTTAGATTTGTCTGAGATTGAGAGAGGTCTGGATTTATTCATCGGTAAAATTGAGCGAATTCTTAATGTAGAAATGGAAAATTTAGTGTTGAAACTTTTCAGCTAAAGTAACATGTAAAATAAATTGTATGCTTAAATAAAATTTCACTCTTCTAATAACTGGAATATTAAATCGTACCTTATTAACGAACTCGAACTGTACATTCAACTTTTTTCCTGCAAATGATTCACAAAATAATATTCACTGTATCTCGCAAAATTCAAAAAGTTCTTTATTATACCAATATTGTAAGGCTTTCGAAAAGCATTGTTTTTCTTCACTTGACTTTTTTCATATCGTACGTTCTTTGGCTTAAAATTTGTATTTTATTTTATTTTTTTAATGTTTGAAATGTTATCAGTTTGATAATTTTTTTTATCGAAAAAAGTTATAAGGATAAATTATTATTCGATAAATTAATTTCAAAATTATCTGCAAAATTAAGATAAATAAATTTAAGGATCGTCGCTTATTTGTTTAATTATTCATACAAATAATTTATAGATATATGCAAAAACTAAATTGAGTTTCCGATATATTTTTTAGGTTCTTGACTTTACGAAAATTATTTGGCGTAAGTTAGACTGCATTTAAGTTGATAAATGGAAAACCGTTTTCTCGAGTTTTCCAACTCTGTCGTGGAAGTATGTAAAAAATGTACCGCGAAGTTTCATTATAAAAACAAGTTTGTCCAATTTTTTACTCGACATTTAAAGGAGCATTCAAAAAAATTTCTATTTTGCTACAGAGCTCATAAAGCAAGGTTGGTTTCATTAGTGAGACATATTTCATTAGTTTAAATTACAATCTTCTTTCATTTCTATTTCCTTACAGGAAAAAAACGTTTTAATAATATATATAGTTGACTAACTTAAAAATAGAAAAAATTACAAAAGAAAGAAAATTCAAGAATAAATTATTTTATAAATAACGTTGACTTCCTGAAATATAAAACAGAAATAGGATTTTGAATCCATGAATTCATTATGTATATTTTACACAGCTTGCAGGAGTGCAGAAAGAATTAACACAAAAGTGAAATTAAATGAGGAAAGTGCCAATCTAAAAGGAATTAAATTTATTCTCTAACATAAATTTAGAAAAGAGATGCTACTGCGATAACAGGCAGGAAGTTTAATAATTAAATGAAGCAAGAAGTGAAAGAATACCTGTCAGATTTGAAAAGTCAGCAGCTGTAGTTTCAGAAATATTTCAACAGTTTTAATAATTGAGACAGATATAGTACAAGCAGGGAATTTTAATATTTTATAAAAGTTTTCTCTGGGTTTATTTTAAATATAAGGGTGAATTAGATCTGAAGAGATTGATAAGGACGAAGGGATTAAAAAATTTGATAAATAGGTTCGAGAAATCATTTACAAATTTTCGAGAATTATGTTTATCGAATTTTATCTATGATTATAAGGTAACGCAATTTTTTATCTCATTTTTTATCTTAGATATAACAAAAATTTCACAGTAGTTATCACATCGTTTCTACGACTCTTTTAATAGCCTGTTAAGAAAAATGAAAGTGGTAAGAAAGGGTTGAGGAAGAGAGATTATTGGATGAATTCGATTAGAAGTGGTTAAACAAAGAAAGATAAAAAGAAGTTGGAATTGTGTTTGCTATGTATGTATATATGTAGTTAAATTCACATTGCTGTCACGGACAGCAAAATTGTCACAAAACCAATTAACTATTGATGGATTTCTACTACTGACAAAAATTTTTTTTAAAGTAATTATATAACAACTATGATCCGCGCGCTCTTTCTGCGAGTAATTTCTCGCAGCATGAAGAAATCTTTTGCTAAAAAGATTCGGAGGATTCTAAGCAGTTTCAAATCAAAGGGTTTAAAAATGTTTTAAGCGACTTCAAAAGTATGCAAAATAATTCAGAATTTTCAATTTTTGGAATATAATAAAATTAAAATTACTTTTCCAGTTTTCTATTAAGAAATTGGAAAGAACCAGAACAAGTAGAAGAAAAGAGAGCAAAAAAAAAAGAGTAATAAGGTCAAAAAATTCATCAAGTCCAACAAAAACTTCTTATTCAACCCAAAATTTTATAAAAGATTCTATCGAAACTTCCTGCTACTTTTTTTCCATTTCTCAGTTTCCCTCAGAAACTGAATTTGTTTCCTCGTTACATTTCAATAGCAAGTTGGCCTCAACTGCAGTCTCTTGAAACTAGGTTCCTAATGAATTCAATCGATCACTCAATCAATCCTTTTCCGTTGGCTCGTCCGCTGAAAGATTTGCATTTGAAGAAAAGAAATGGAAAGTAGTACCGGGGTACTAGTCTATATCTAAAAGGAAAAAGAATCATCTCCTTGTGATATACTATTATAGGCATTCTTAAGGAAACTTGGAACGAAAAAAAAATTCGGTGGGTGAAGGGGAGGCACTACCGAAAACCCCAACTCCTTCCACTATATCTAATGTTGAGGAATGTAACGAGCCGCTATTGCGAAAGTGCCACACGCTACAGGGATTGCTATGGCTCGGATATATGTATTATCGCTAGGATTTCGTGGGGTAGTTTTATTTGGATATCGAGGCACACACCATGCCGGTTTTAAGACCCCAACGCAAGCGCAGGGGGTTGCGCGCGTTCCTTGTTGCAAGAAAATTGATTCTGCGCGAAGCTTCCATCAGAATCATCGAACGAGAGCATAACTGAGGTCCGCGCGTTGTATTATGTAAGGGATGACTCTGTCCGCAGTCTTGGGGATTTCGCGGTGTTAAGAGAGGATCATGCGAGAAGTGCTCATGAAGAAGTTTCGTAGACGAGCGACCAAGACGTCGAAACCACCCCAGTGATTAGGAACCGGAAGTGAAAAATCCATCACCGATGGAATTGCGAATCCTGCTTCTGGTGCACATCGTGGGTAAGTCCTTCGAACCGTATCCTCAGCATCGTGGTAGGAGATCATCCCTTCGCCGTTTTGAGTCTAAGTGCGCTTTGCATGTCAAGTTTCTTGTCACGTTTAGAAGTGTCATTTACGTTTAGGATAACTTTGCAGATTCTTTTTTTTAGATTCTTTTTTTTATATTCGCGGTTTCTCGCGTGTGTTGCGAAAAAGTTGTTGCTTCGGGAGAAACCATCTCGTAAGAGTGTGTACGTATATGAACTCACAATCATATCATCAGAGTGGGAGAGTAGAATAGAGGAACACGAGGTGTATCAGAGGGAAGAGGGAGATGAATGTATATATATTGCTTTATTGACGTTCTAGGATTCTGTATTCCTTTATGACCAGGAAAAAGAATAAATATGATTCTAAAGATATGTCAATTGACCCCCAGAAAGTAAACGAAATTTTATAAGATGCAAGAAAGCTTGATGTTGGTGGGTCGCATTGGTTTCGTGAATGTCACTTAATTGTGGAGATCAGAAGATATATTTTATATTTTATTATATATACTATATTTTATTACGGGTATACTGTGAAAGATTACAATTTTAGATTATGTATTTCGTGTTCTAAGGCAGGATTTAAGATTACCATTTGCCATTTGTATTTGCTGCACTTATCTTAGTAGATTCAATAATACTGATAATGATTGATAGGATTGGTTATTTTATAGAAAGTTCTGCCAGGATTTGTCAAGATAAATTATGATGGAGTTTTGAATGATGGATCGGATACGAGCTAATGAATTGAAAGATTTGTGCAATTCTCTTTAGTGTTGATTGAGTCTCTTTTTTACCTCCTGACAATTATTAAAGCTAGTTGAATATAAAATACTAAAAATACAGACGAGATTTTCAAAGAATACATTTTTTTAATAAACCTGCAATGAATAATTTTATTTATATACGGCGTATACAATGAAAGAAGATTCTTTAGACATTAGTTACAGAACCCTTGAAGCTTTACTGATGAAATCTACAGATTATCAGATTAGTGAAACAGAAATACGTAGGTGTTACTTGACTAATTAATTACACCTCTCAACTAGTGGTTCAAGATAATTTGTATTTCGTGAAGTTCGTCAAAATGTTGTTTTGAAATAATACTTCCTAATTCAATTGTTTCTAAAAACTAAAAATTGTAGTCTATTCTTTGAAATTTTAATAATGTAAAAAAATAGCATTTTTCTCTCAAATTCAAGTGGTAGTATATAAAATTTTAATCTAGAAAAATTCTAAACTTAAAAATATTCAATGAAAGGAAGACTTTATAGGGAGAGGATAGGGTCAATAAAAAAAGTGAGTGCTCTTTAATCTTTCGTGTAACTATGGAGTCACTTATAATGGTTTTTATAACATTAAGTTACCTTGAGATTAATGAGATTGAAATTTTATTTCAAATATACGGTGAATATAATATATAAATAATGTTTATATAAGTAATATTCTACTTTTATATTTTTGATAGTGAACTAATAAGTATTTATATGTAACAGCCATCTAAGATATTCAGTCTAAGTATCTGGATATTTAGCCTAAATATCTTAGATATAACTCAAATAGGTGACCAAATATCTAAGATATTCTACCTAAATAACGACATAATTAGGCTGAATATTTATATGTTTAGAATGAATATCTAGACTTTTAGGATGAATATATTTATAATTCAATTTTTTCATTCTAGATATTTAGCTCTAGATATATTCGTCTACTTGAAAATAATTAATTCTACGAGGAAATAAATCAAATTATGGATGAATTAAGTTTGATTTTAACAGTACGGAAAAATTATTTTTAGTTATTGACCTTTATCTGTCAATAATGAAATTCCGTTTTAAATATAGTTATGCTTTTCCCTTTCAATTATTCCTAATAATTTCTTAAATAAAGCTTTAGTGTTTCCTTTAGTGTTTCTTCAGTCCTTATAGAGTTGAAAATTATTGGAATATTCATGAATCTGACAATATAAAATAAATAAGCTTGATTGCTTCATAATTTCAACTCAATACAATACATTTCATCGCTAAGATAATGATAGTCTGTATCTCCAGATTACTTTTATGTTCAATAACGATTCATAAATGTGACCTAAAATAATAGTTAGCTATACTTATTGAGAGATAAGTTTGCGATTATTGACGTTTTACACTATTTCAATGCACATTTAATACAGAAAATAATATAGATATAAACTAACTTTATAAAACATGTCATCCCAGAAACTCAAGCAAATTCTGACTAACTTCTCAATCCAATGTCATTATTTGATTTGATTTCTAGCGACCCACAAAAATCAGCTTTATAAACTATTTCTCAAGACCGTGATGAAATTAAATTCTTTGTGGGTATTAATTTTATTAAATTATATTTCAAGAAAGGATCTAATACAAAATTTTTTACTAGAAGAAAAATCATTTAAATATCAGTTAAAAAACTCGCCAAGTTTTAAGAACAGTTTTCTTTTACGCTGTTTTTAAGAAGATTTTCTTTTTTTACTCTTCTGTTAATCTTAAGTTGTAATCTATGGCCTATAAAATTCAATTACTATTCAAACTAACACCATTTCTAGAGGAACAAAAACCTTATCTAATCCACTGAAAGTACATATAATAAATCTACTTTGTGAGCGAGCCTAATCCTGGATGAAATCCAGTTGTCAAACAGCACTCACATAAGACTCGGGATTTGAAATTTGCTCTCACAATTGTTTGATTAAGAATTTCAACCTTCGGAAATATGCAACGCAATGAAAAGACAGGACCGCTGTTTTTTATAAAATAAGCTTAAGTAAATTTTATAAGTAAGATAGGAAAAAATTGTTGCAAAATAGAGGGAAAGAAGGTGAAAGGGGGAAGGGTCGGCGAAGGGGGAATGGAAATTGCCGAAACGTGGTAAATACGAAGGGTCGTGAGTTTTGGGTCATTGATCCGGAATACCGAGACAATCCAAGTAATGCACGAATCTGACTCATCCCTGGGGATGACGAGCGATAAGGGGACACGGGATAAGTAAACGATGCTGCCGTTGAAAAGACACAAAACTCGCTCTGAAAACTCTTTTCGAGGGTGCAGAGTTATAGTCTCTCAACCAATAGTTCTTTTCTAAACTTGAATCAATAGTATTTTTCGTCCACTAGAAGGTTCGGCTACAATAGCGAGTTTTTTATTGCAGATTTTTTTATTTATATGATAAAAAAAGACTTATTTTCTGCTCGACTTCTAAATCACTTTTACAATAATTTATGTTATACATATATTACCTGAAACTTTAAAATACACTTAATTCTTTGCATCATAATAAACATATAAAAATTGACTGGTAAAAATACAAATTTCTTATTGAATAAAACGATAGAATATTTTATGCAATTGCATATATGTAGTATATATGAATTATTGTTAACCAGATATTTAATAACATGTGAATCAATTTTCGATTAAAATTCATGAATTCCAGTATTATCCCATTCACTGAAAATGAAAGCTTCAGATTCGTTCGTAATCAAAAAGTGATTGAATTATTAAAGCATTTCGAACAATGAAAAGCGGTGAAAAATATCGTATAGTCATTTTACCAACTCATGCATGTTTTACGATATTGATTCACTTTACATATACTCTTATTATAAATCAATTAAAAATTAGTTTAAACCTACCTTAATTTCGCATGTCTTGTATAATGTAAAGTATCTATATATATAAGGCGAAACTAAATTCACGAAACAATTTAGCGCATATAAAATTATTAGAGATTCTCTATATTTCTATTTCTGTATTTGATATTGATAATATATTTTATGGAGAAAGAAAGCCACATTATAATAAATAATTGAATACTGAATCAGACTGAATAAACATTTCAGATAAAAGAGATATAATTTCAGAAAGAATAAATTGGATTTACATAATTTTACGACATGAATGGGACTGTAGGCTTATAGAAATTGCAACAATCAAATTACTACTATAGAAATATATTGATCGAATTAGATACATTGGTGCTGGGATTTAATAGCATCTCCCCTAATTGAGGTAAATTCACGTGGCTTGCAACGTGACTCAAGTGACAATTTGCCGATTACCTTGTTTTTCAGGATTCTGTTCGGGGTTGAAGGAGGTTCGGATTCAGGTGCCAGTTGCAGTTAAGAAAGGGGAGTCAGCCACGCTATATTGTTGGTATGACACCGAAGGAGACCCTCTGTACATCGTTAAGTGGTATAAGTCGAGGAAAGAGTTCTATCGTTTCGCACCCATGGAGAATCCGGTCATCAAGACATTCGCCGTCGGAAGTTTGAGGGTGAACGTAAGTGACTGAAAAAGAACGACTATATAGGGTAAAGATCGAAAGTCATGGTGCAGAACTAGGGTGACCCCGTGGTAATAATTCTGTTAGGATGTAGGAATGCCTCAGCCCTTGTATAAATGTATACGACTCATCGCTAGGGGATGTTAAAACATTTATCAAAAGTCTTATTCACAGCCCTCAAAACAACAGAATAAATTTCCATTCAAAGCTTTGAAATGTCTGTATTTAGAATCATTACACAGTTTTTTTAAGTACATATAAATTAGTGTAGACAATTTATGGAAAATAGAATTTCTTCAGATAAGATCGACATTTTGAATGACATCAAGGAATAATTCGCAGATGGCATTTTAGAAGGTTTTATTTCTGGAGTAAAGTGTAAAAGCTGAAACATTTCAGATCAGAGCAACTAGATTTAAAATTTATGAGAAGAAGCTTTTATTGAAAGTGATTCAAAAATAAGGTATAGACTGGAAATCTTACCAGTCGATTTATAATTCAGAGTATTCTATAATATTTTGAATACAAGTTATTTTATAAGAATCAATAATATTTAAATAGCAAATTGTCAATAAACTTTGAATGTTTCACATTTAAAGGTCTAGCATTCGAAATTGAGGAATTGATTTTATAAAACGTTTATATTTTAAATTAAAAATATTCAAAGACTGACAGATGAAAAGAACTTTTAGTTTAAAAATGACTTTTGAGGTAAAACTCGTAAAAACATCAGATATAATAATTGTTTAACCGAGGATGAATTTATTTTGCAGGAAGCTAAGAGCAATGCAACTCAGGTTACTCTTGTTGACTTGAATTCTGATGCTGCAGGCCGTTACAGTTGTGAAGTATCCGCTGACGCACCCTCGTTTCATACAGCAATTCTTGAGGGTGCTATGGATGTAGTCGGTAAGAATTTATTTCATTTTTCTTCATTATTCCATTATTTCATCCTTTATTTCCTTTTTTATTAAAGGTACACTTAATAAAATATTATGACTAAACCCTACATTTTATTAACTCACACTTTATGAAAGAAGACTCGCTATGGTGAGATCTGGAAGCTTATAATTCATCTTAAAACACTGTTTATTTCATTGAATAAAATAGATTGTAGGTACTAAAATATTTTAAAGGATTTTTTTCTGCATTGATGAAGTTGCTTTTCTCGTTCATTTTGTATGGAAAGGTTTTCCTTTGCCTCACCACGGGAATTATAATTATGAATGCTGTTCATTCCAGAAGCTTGTAAAAAGTTCAACCTGCTATTATATTTCCGCATCTTTATATGTTCAATTGAATAAATACTGTACAAATGTGACAACTTTTGTTTTGGAAAATATATTCAATCCGCTCATTCTCCAGAAAAAGTGTCAAACATTTTTTTAATGAGAAAATATTAAATTTATTTTTCAGAACTGCCCACAAAAATACCAAATGTGGTAGGATTGCTTCCTAGGTACAAAATTGGAGACTCTGTGAAAGTCAGCTGTGAATCAGGTAGAAGCAAACCTGCTGCAAATCTTACGTGGTTCATCAATGACAGACCGGTAATAAGAAAAAATTAATTTCCTTCAATATCTTATTATTTAAAGTTAAAATATATATACAATTAAAACCTTACGATTGAAACGATAAATTTAATTGTATTTGATTGACGTAAATTTGTCTTTGATTAAAATTACGCAATCTGAATTTGTACGCGATTATTGTAGCAATCAAATCGCGATTTAGGCGAATTGAACTATCGACGATTACTGACAAATGAGATTGGCGTAAATCGACTGTAATATCTCGGACAATGGTGCCACACATGATTAGATTCGAGAATAATATCCGTTCTGTCACTTACGTATACTTTCCCTTAAAAAAAGTGTTGTCCATGTTTTTATTCAGGCTATTTGAAATTCTATAAATAAGATTAGATAATTATTTGAGAATTAGAGTTAATACATATTTTTTTTACAGCCTCCTCGCGCACAGGTACGCGAAATTGTACCAGACACAAATGAATTGCAGGGACAAAGTGCAAAAATTACATTACAGTTTCTTGTAACAGAAGACCATTTTGCAAATGGAAAACTAAAAATACGATGCAGTGCATCAATATATTCAATTTATTGGCAATCTTCAGAAGTGAGTGCCGAAGAAGATAGACTCAGCCGGTACCAGGTAAATCTGGTACCGGCAGCTACAGCTACAAGATACGGTGACCCTTATTATCAACCTCCACCTAATCATCAAACCGGCCAGAGAAAACCTGATGGACAGGTTGACGTAAAAAGTAAGAAAATTTCAATTATACAACTTTGTTTTTTCAGAACTATTTATCAAAATATCAAACTGAGACAGCATCCTTTTACCGCGAAAAACCAAAATCAAGAATGTGCAAAAATATCGAAAAAATAATTATTTTAATGATCATTGGAAAAAAAAATTTTTATTTTATATTATTTTAATATTTTCGGTACTTTTATTTTTATTCGGGTATTTGAATTTTTGGGAATTAATTTTTCAGTATTTTTTCACATTCTGATGTACACCATTAAAATAATATTAAATTGAAACTACACTTAAAAGAAGATTTATTATTTCGTAAAAGTAAAAGAAACATCATTCGAATGGAATTTCTCGTTTGAAAGAACAACATTTATAAAATATTCCCGTAACTCGCTTCTTTACTTTTAAAAAGTTTGGAACTAAACCAAGAAGAAGCTCAAAGGTAGAGAAAAAAAAGTTTCGGCATAAACAGTTTAACATTTGAATCTGAAAAGTGATCTAAAAATATTCGGACTCATTTAACTTTCCTCGGGTAAAGTATTTATGAATGCATTATTGAGTTGCAAATAAAAGCGTTGATGTAAACTCGTTTTTTAGAGAGCTTTATCTGAGCATAGAATACATAGAAATAATGATATTTAGTGCAATTGGGAATATTAATAGTAAAAGATGAAAATATAATATAACGTAGATAATATAATGTCAAAGAATAAAATTATCATAATTCTGGTTCCTGTTATGAGAAGTGTATGTAATAGGAAATCGATTATTCTGTCCTCCCACTTGGAAATAGCAGAAGGAGCATTCATTTTTTATGCATAAGTCTTGTAAACCATTACTCTTAAAAAGGATATGAGATTCATAAAAAAGACGAAATGGATTAGATTATAAAACGAGATAAAAATGTTTCATCGTAGTGCAGCAGATTAATCTTGTTTATAATTTTTAGCAAATCTCTCGCTTTTCGGCTAATAATACACATTAATTAGTATTTGAAATTCCAACTCAGTCCTTAATTAACAAATAAATTTTTAAAATGAATAATTAAAATAATAAAATTTGATAATAATAAAATTTTATAAAAAATATTATTAAAAGTTAATTAAAATACGAGAAATTCACAATTTAATTAACAATCAATCCACTTTGATCAAATAAAATATTTATATATCTCTTTTTAGTTCTTGGTTCATCTGCAATGGGATTGGAATCATCGTTGCAATTCATTTTGGGATTGTTGGTGTGCTTGCAACTTGTCAGTCATTAAGAAATCTGTATTGCGTGCTGTGCTTTGGAGCTCTTTATATAAATCGACGTGCTTTAAAAAAATGGAAGGGTGCATTATATTAATTTCCTTCTTCTATGCATTACATAATTCCTGTATAGACATCAATGGCAGTAGAGAATCGAACTAAGACTTTATTAATCTTTTATTTAACCATGGATGCGATATTATATAAATAATCTCGGTGCGTCGTTTTTTGTTGTAAATTTTGACTGTTAATTTTCTAAAAGCATTTTAATAGAAGTAAGACGAGTATACCTATTAAACGACGAGTACGACATTTTTATATGTATTACGTTAGGAGTATTTCCCATAGTGAATTTTCTTACAACTGAACTTCGTCAATGAAAGAGAAGTTCAAAAAAGTAAATAAAACGGACTACAGAAACCACCGAAAGACTAAACGATATACTGTGAGGTTTGCAGTATTTTATGTACTTATGTCTAAATACCGTCTAAAAATGTATTATACAATGTTCGTTACCTATAAATTTACTAAACAGAGATGATTAATTATATTAACTACTAAATTCATTTTACAAATAAATGATTTATATCTTAAGTAAATTTTTAACTTTTTGAACTTTAGAAATATTAGTTCATATGTAAAACAAAATTTTGTTCCTTCTCCTTTAGTCTTAATAATTCTGCTTATTAAAAAATTAAAAAATTTTGTTTTCAAAGAGAAAGCATATTGTAAAAATAAAAATTGAATTTCTCAACTGTAAATATATGATAAGCTTAGTATATAGTTTCAGACTTTTGTTAAGAAATTAAAATACGATTTAGACAAAAAGATCTATTATTATAAGAACTATTATTGGATGATAGTTATTATAAACCAAAAAATCAATAAATTTAATTTAAAAAAAGTGTATAAATTACAAAATTAAATTTCTTTTTGTGCACATTCAGTGGTATTTATTTTTTTTTTCGAAATATTAGCGATTATTTTTCTTATTCAATAACATACTGTATTTTAGGTACATGTTTTATTGGTAAATAAAATTGGTAATTTACTCGTTGGAATTAAAACGGTATAAAAAAATTGAGCGAATAAAGTCGTTAAGAGGAATAAACTAAAAGTAATTTTCATCCAGAGTTGAGTTTAGTTAAATACTGCTTTAAAAAATCAATGTTTTGTTACGAAGCAATTCTTTTGAAAGCATGTTCGCATTTATCAAACTTTTTCAGAATTCACAACAGTGACACGCTTTGTAAAATTTCAATTAAAAATATTGAATCATTCAGGAATTTAGGGGCTGGGCTTGATATTGAAGAATTTTTGAAGGGGGGGGGGGGGGCTAATCGATGAAACGCTACATGCATTCGAACAACACGTTGTCACATTTATACACACATAAACAAAATACCTTAACAATATTATAATACATTATTGTGTGTATTTCTCTGCAAGGGATATAGAAGCATTTTCGATGCAAGCACGATAAATTCGATTAAATCGAAGGTAACGTTTCAGAACCGATGTGCAAGTAAATTGGAAGTAATTTAGAACAGAGTTCTTTGATATGAACGTGGGTTTCCTATATTATTAGAGGTTGCACTATAATTGAACTTAAATTTAATCTCTAATGGAAAAATTTCATTTTTAAATTAAAATTTTTTAGAGATGAAAAGTATTTATTTTATAAATTCTCTAAAATCACTAAAATATCTTAAAATATTAAAGAAAATCCTTAAAATGTCTTAACTTTTCAAAGTTTTTTGATTCCCTATAAAACTTCATAACATTTTCGTGCTATTTTTCATCGTTAAAAGATATGTTTCATGAAACGTGGATGTTTTTTAAGCAAGATTTATGCTCCTTTGACATAGGCAACCGCACACTCTTCATACATTGGTGTAAAAAATACTCCATTTGTTGATTCTATAGTTACATGGTGCAGAATCCTGGGGCAAGCGCAAAAGGCAAAAGCTTTTTGCGATTCTGGTTGCCTAGAAACGGAGCTTTAGGGATGAGGGTTGATAGCTGAGAAATAAGTTCAGAATTTCTACCCTCTAAGTGACTTTAACATCGTGGTCGTCGCCCCGTCTCGACGTAAAGTCTACGAACATGCGTCAGAGGTGAGCCTGAGCACTCGAAAATCTGTAGAAATTATAACAACGATATACAATGTCAATAGGTATGCATTTCAAAATGTAAAACTACTGCCTTTTCATCATTTTTTTGGCATAATCTCAAAAAATGTGCGAGCTTTTGTGATTGCTGTGATATGTAAGCTGTAATATATTTCATGTCGCTATATCGTTTTTTATTTAAAACAGAAAGATATCTGTATACAATATACTGCAGTCCATTGGTAAGAGATATACTCTATTTTTAAAATTAGTTCCATGAAAACTGACTTGAAAAATCTATTATGTTCGAGTGGGCAGTTTAGTGCACTATTTCAAGTCGACGTAGACATTAGTTCGTGATTTTAACATAATTTCAGACATCCGTCTGGCCCATCGCCACAAAGCACTGATTACGTAATCATCACTTCCACTGCTATCGTGTAACACTTTTGCAAATATAGGAACCAAGATCTTGAAATAGAAAATATTGCAAAAATCTTTAGATTAACCTTTTATTCAATGGATTATAAATTTATAAAATATATGTATACATTATCTATTGCTATCCAGGTATTCAATCCAGAACTTGTAAAGTAGAGACTATGTTCAATTGCTCATACAATATTACTGATATTCTGATTTCTGACATGCCTTTCCATCAGAATAATTAATGCTTTGTCTGTACAGGACGAAATTGCCTATATTTCAGAAAAATCTCAAGTACAACTGAAATTGAAATAATACAATTATTATCTCATTTTTCGTTAGTATGTTTTGAACTTTTTTTCCATTCGAAATTTTAAAAATATGGGTACTCTTAATGAATTAAAGTAATTTATGTCATTGGCCTTCACAGCGAACATTATGGTTTTGTGTACATATTTTCGTGACGAACTCATCAAAGCAAAATTCATAGAAATTATCATATTTATCCTAAACGTAAAAAAATTTAGCCTTGTATGGTGCACTCACGTTAATAAAACACGTTTGTCTCTCAAGCGTGAATTAAATTATAGATGGCATGTATTCACGTGAAAGGTGTGTCGCTTCGTTAAGCAAAAGCCATTGGCAGCAAGTATATTTTTGCAGTTTGTAAATAAACTTGTTATTATGAAATTAAACATCATAAAACGAAAGTATTTATAGATTTATAAATGAAGAATTCAATATTTGACTCAATACTTGAAGACATTTTTTCTGTAAAAACAATAATTCTTTAATATTTCATATATAGAAATATTTCTGTTCATTTTGACGGATATCAACGACTTATTAGAAGAGTAGAGTCATAAATACCAGGCATTCTGGTTTAAACTACGTCTTTAAGAACGTTACACTAATTAAGTACAGTATCAAGAGAAAGCTAAATCTAAAATGAAAAGAGGACAGTATTCATCTCTTCATGGTCAAACAATACTTATAATGTAACAAGTGACTCACGGGAAATTCACTTACTCACGCAACTTGATTCGCGGAGAGAATTATATAAATAATAACAATTGATTTAAATTCTTGTGAAGATTGCAAAAGAAGCAATTGAACGACTTAATTGAAAAAAATTTGAGCATTCTTCTGAAATAACAATAATTATTTAACAAATTATATCCAATTTTAAATTCAAATATTGTAGAGTAAGTGTGGGAAATATAAGATAGTTTAAAAAATATAGAAGTCTTTCAGAGGAAGAAGAAATCCTGATTGGCAGCTCAGACATACCTTCTTCCCTCTCGCTTTTCAAACTCAGATGTGTATGTTAATTTGAAAAAATATTTACGTCACTTGGAGTTGTCCGAAAAATATTACCATTTCTAGGTCTTAAAATCAAGTTTAAGATCAAAGAGACATGCAATTGGCCTTGACGCAATAAGTTTATTTGAGGAGCATTGAGTTTGAGTGGTGCGTTGATTCGCGATATCTTGAAATTGAGACAAGGTCAGTAATCTCTAACTTGAGTCTAACAATAAGGAAAGAACATTTTTTGAATAAAGAGTGGGAGAGTCTGCATGAGAGAAAAGGAAAGTGAGACTGAATCAGACAGTCGAAAAAAGATCGAGAAAGAAAGAGAATATGTACTCAACAGCTCAGAACTCCGTTCTCCAGTGGTTGCTACCTCCAGAGTACACGAGCCAACTAGTCTCGCGAGCGAACTCTCTTAGCCAACATCGTTTTTACGCGTGTGAACCGTATGATAAAATAACAGAACATAGTGTGCCTCACAGAGTGGATACATTTAATTGAAAAGTGTTATCAAGTTGACAAAAATATTCTTTGTTCAATTGCAACGCACTTCAGATAACGTTATAGTGAATCAGCGACTTAAGGTGACTCATTTTATAAAAAAGAATTAGAGAGATTGTGTAAATGTTTGTGTAAATGTAAACTTCCTGTTTCTAAAGAGTTCATTGTGCCTTTGGTACTAAAATATTAGTTAAGATCCAAGGCAGAAATTTGAGTACCGCCTGATTCAGTACTAGTACTATAGTCGAGTACTGTAAGCAGTACTGGCACAGAATATCGCCAATTGTAGGTTTCCTCCTGGGATATTTACTATAGTTCCGAAGGAGTCTTTCATATCTTGAAAATAAGATAAGTTTCAAGTCTAAAAGGTAGAAAGAAACATTTTGTGTTCAGAAGGTGGGAGGGTCTTGTTTTAAAATCTAAAAGTAAAACTTTTTCTCTACACAAGTTACTTTCCAAGTATTTGTATTCTGGCCAACAAAAAAATGTTACGTACGCTGATCTAAGAGAATAAGATAAGGTGTTATTAATTTTTTCATACATTTATGCGTAATTTTATCTTATGATAACAAAAAAGTAGAGCTGAAGACTTTCATTTTTATCTGAATATTAATTAGAAAAGAATCTTTTATTTGGTTCGGAAACACGTGACATTTTAGCCTTGAGATTCTTCGTCATAATTGATTGCAATTCATAGATCAATTACAAAAGTGTTAGGTAACTGTGATTAGGACTCAAAGATTAATTAGACTTTGTTCGAAGATAAACAGTACTCAGTGAAACTACCTTTAGCATTATAAATAGTCTGGCGAGACTACTGCTTAAGTCATGAAGGCAATTCGACAAGTTCAATTCGTAACTTAGAACTATAAGGAAATAGGTGAATGATAAATTATTCATTAATCCGCAAAGGTTGTAAAAACCTGGAAATTTAATTTTGGTTGCGACTCATTTCAGATATAATTTAAATAATGTGTATTTTATTGGCAACGAACTAATTTCTAGATTAAAATTTAACGTAGAATAATTATAAAATATTGAAATCGAACATTGACTCGATTGTTTATAAATAAAGGAAAGAGTGTGTATTGTCTGAATCGATAAGTGTTGAACACTGCACACTTCGTTTATTAATAAATCACTTCTCCTCTCAAACGTTTTCGAGTACAGCTTTAAAACTCTATTAAAAGCTCCAACTCTACAGCAGTGTACCTCAGCGATTGATCAATTAATTAATTTATAATAATTGAAAATAAATTAAGTTTCAAATACGCGATAATTGGCGAAAAATTGAATGAATAATAAATTTTATCTTTATTAGAACTCTGCACATAATACTACAAACAAAATATTTATGTACATTTCACACATTACTTTTCCTTATCTTATTACTAGCATTGCACGATTCCAACTGTATAAATAATTACCTTACTCAGCTTACAAGTCTTTATTTATAATTAAACATTTTCATTTTCAAAGCTTCTAAACTCTCACTGTTGTATAATATTATCATACACTTGCATAAGCAGCTAAGCACATCAGCTTCACTCAACAAATGTACTCAACAAAAATACATACTTTATAAATGCAAAACACATTAGTAGAAATTTTAATAAAAATAAATTAGCGGCTCACTTTACACTAATTTGATTTTAGAGAGGAGCTCGTGTAAAAGTCCGATATTCTACTTTTATAAAAAAAAATTGCAGCAAAGGCACAGTGTAATTTTCATAAGAAAGTAAAAGCTCATAAAAATATCATAGAAAAGAGAATACATATTTTCCTATATTCTTCATTGTTCTCATTCGTGTATAGTAAACGGAACATTGTCACTGCTGAATAATAAAGCAAATACTTGCATGCAATCCACGTATAGCTGCAAACATGGGTTTTGCTGCTGGAATCGAAAAAAAAAGAATGAGCGGTTGGCACGTGTGAGAGTTCGTATCTACAATTCGAGTTTATGTTTACGACTTTTGAGATTGAAATAGAGCGAACCGAGAATATGTAGAAGAGCCACAAACCGCAAGTGGTTTATGAGCATGACCTGTATTTGTTATACTTTGCATATGTACAATCTGTACAGATATAGTTTCATTTATGCGGGCGAAATGCGCGGCCGAATGTCATCTGTGAAAGACATCACCAGAGTTGATGGCAAAATTGTGAGGGTCAATGAATTTTTACACCTACTATGCTTCACGCTCCATACACACGTCAAAGACAAAGAGAACGTACCCTCGATTGTTTTTCATTCCTTCCCTGTTTGCGTTCACTAACCTTGGTTCCCTACCTTTCTTTTCCTCTTCCATGCTCTTCAACCAGATTTACCCAGTGTAGTGATTTACTCACTTCGTCTTCTCCTTAAAATATTTCTACTGAATTTCATCTCTTTTGATCTCCCCTTTGTCGACTGAACATTTTCTAGAATAATACATAGAAAAAATGGAAACTTAATCTGATAAAGACATTTTCTGCCTTTTTCAAAAATCTGATGCTCGAAACACCTAATGAGAAAGAAATTTAATGAGATACATATTTTAAGATACATATTTCAAGAAATTTCAAGAAAATTCAAGCGATTTCAATGACTGAATTAATGACTATATGAATTCAAGTTCCAAGCTTTCCATCATATAATTTCAACTTGTTGTCCAACATGAGGACAGTGTAGTGCTCTGATCGATTTTCTGATTTAGATATATGATCATCCATATAATAAACGGAAATACCAAGTACTGGTTTTGTGATAAGCTAAATTATTCTATATAGATGTAAGAAATCATATCTTTTCTTTATATCCATTTTTTTCTTTTTTATCCATTTTTGTAGACTTTTACTATTCTATTCCACCACTTGAAAGTAATTTTTTTTAGGTAATATTCACCCTAGCAATTAATTTACATGACACAAGCACGCGTATGCTTTGTCCCTTCAATAAATTCTTGCAGTTAGTGTCTGACGTAAAGTCAAATTGTACATAGAGTAATGTTGAAAGGAAGGTTGCCACACTGTTGAGTCACCGACTATTGCTACCTTAGAATTTCACGCAGGCTGAGACAATTATTTTCATTCAAGAAGAAATAAAATTCATTACTTTTAATTTAACCACGAAACTTCGTAATTTAAAATTGATCTATTATCATTTCCTAAATTAAATAGATGTTCATAATTTCATTAAATTTTTTTAATGGAAAATATTGTTTCACATGGAAAGTAATTTTTAATTTCGGTTAAGAATGTAAAATCTTTTCTAGCCGGCGTAAAATTTAAAAGTAACATTGAAGCATGATTATCTTATGGAATTTACTTTTCGTAGAAACTCTGCTCGTTCCACTTTCAGTATTTATAGCACCTATTTTTCTCACTAGTACTTAAGTGCTTTGATAAATTTTATTTTTCCTCTCCTAGTTTACTTTCCATCGTGATGAATCGCATGAGTTGTTGTAGATTATTTTTCTAATGCATATTTCCAATTAAAAAAAAAAGATATTGTATAATGTGAATAACCATCTTATTTGTATCCATCAAAATTAACGAATTTCGTTGTAGAACTGAAGATAACTCGATAATATATATGTACATAAAGAGTATGTCACTAATATGATATAATTGGGGATATAATTGAAGTAATTATAATCTTATAGGGTAATATTTGATTCGTAGTTCGTTAGTTATTAGTTGGGAATTTTTTATTTCTGTTCTTTTGAATAATAATAGGTATTATTCATATCTAAGTCATACATCTTTTACAATGAACAATATTATAAAAATGAATTTATTAGCACTTTGATAATTCTGATGTCTAAAGCCTGAAGAGAATATGAAATTTGTTTGTTCTTGGTGAATATGAAGTGTAAGCAAGGGGGTAAGCAAAGTTTGTTAATTTGGTTCCTGTTATGTCGATAGCTTGTACCTATATCAATGTTACTGAAAGAAAATAATTTTGACTATAATATCACGTACCAGTTTCTCTACCAAAGTAAACAATATTAAAATTTCTTCCATGTCCAGATAAAATGGTGAAACAAAAGTTGATCTGATTGGAAGTCGTCAAAATATTTATTTTATTTCTGACAACATATTTTATATCCTAAAAATGACACTTCTGGTAGTTTTTGATAAAATGAGTTAAGTTTTTTGCAGTCTGTTTCTAAGAACAAGATATACTATTTATTTTTATATTGTTGGTCTTTTTTACTAGGACAATAATAATACAAGAAGGTTATTTAAGGTAGTCCGTATGAAAATGTAAATTTAAGTCCTTACGGATTTAGAGTAATTTAGTTATAGAGTTGTGCTTTCCATTATAATGGAATGTTGAGCCTACGCCTTTGCTTCTGAGGTCGTTGACTATAAGTTCATGTACTTTGTGCGTCTCATCTTATGCAGCCCTTATAGAATTTGTGTAGATGCTGCAGTTGAAAATGCTTTGATCAAGTTAAATTCTTAACAAATATGAGAAAAGTGGAAAGAAACAAAATTTTACAATAATGTTACAAGGTATTACAAAGGCAAACATAATCTAAACCTTGTTGTTCTGTGTACTACATCAGACTTAAAGGTACTTAATGCATAAAGGACTTTATTGAGGCTTACATAATGTGTTAACAGTAAGGCTCTTATAGTTATAGGAACCAGAATCAGTCCACAATAACATTTATGACATTTATTATTTAATATAATATAATATAGAATATAATATTTCATATTTTATATCATTAGTCAAATTATTATTAATAAATGCACTAATCAAATAATTTTGCTAGCATTTATTCGTTGAATTTAATTGACTTTCAGTTTAAGATTTAATATTCGTTCTCTTGCGAATGTTAAAAAGAGCGATAACCCGTAAATACGAAAAAATCTTTATCTCTAATTGAAGATCGCTTATACTCACAAATGCAAGTAAAGTGTTGCAGAAGCATTGTGGGGGGTCCTAGGGGAGATTCGCTTTATTCTTTGAACGTGGAAGTCGTGGTGCTTGTTTAGAGGCAGGTGCGCTCTTTCTACCTGGGCACCAGGACTTCATTGTGAAATGAAATTTATTCAACCCACGCAAACAGCCGCACGCACGCGTTTCACTTTTTGCCATTTCTTTTGCTTTTAGTGATCTAGTTGGACGCGAAAATCTAGCTCGAAAGTTACTTTCTTCTAAATAATAGTTATACAATTTTATACAATGTGCAAAAATCTTTATGAGCAAGTCCTTATGTTTTTTGTCTTCCTGTGAATATTGTAGTATTTTTCATGAAAGTGCAGTTATATTATGGGGCGTAGTATAAGTCACGCAAAGAACTCACACCTCTGTCATTAATGGTGGTAAACTAATATTTGAACGAATGGTACTGTCCGAAAAATAAGGGTTTATTTTGAAAATAATTTATCAAATTAAAGAACGCATTTTTTAAGCTGTGATATATAAGCTTAGTTTGGATATCTGAATTAACTCAATACGCTTCTGAATACATATCTTTGAAAGGGAGATGACGTATAGAAATTAGAGCGAGTTATAGAGACAGTTTAATTAAAAATAATATAAGAGTTGTTCAGAAAATATAAAATTAATTTGGCTGACTTAATTTCTATATTAATTTACGAGAATAATAAATGATAATGATGATAACAATAATAATGATAGGTGATTAAATTATTAATGAAATTATTGTTATGCAGATTGTGTGATTTAATTCGGTATAAACTATTAAAGTATAGTAGATAATAAAATAATAATTAAGAGTCATTTATAATATTGTGATACCCGGACATAAATTTTGTAAAATCGATGGCTACGCCTGGTAAGTAACAAAATATACTTCAATATTAAAAATTATACTTCCTATGGGAATTAAAAAATTTCTGCAAAATTTTCGAGATCTTCTCTGTTTATAAATAATTATTTTATTATTTTTGTTGTATAATTCATTAAGCGTATTTCTGTAGCAAGTATTATTTTATAATCAACAACTCAAGCAATTGTGGTTTATGATTCAATGTTATGCATTTGTATTATATTACCGTAATTTTAAATAATGCTCAAGTCTCAACAAAAAGGAATATTTTCGTGTTAGATTAAAAACTCGATAACAAGTACTACAAGCGATTAAATTTGAAACTTCCTGATTGTTGCTGATATACTTGATATAATGAAGAGGCTGTTGAACAAACGGTTCCTGAAAGCTAATTCAATTATCTCAGAAATTATGCATGCATTAAAAGTTTATTAACCTTTGCTCTGCATGTACTCCACTCACAAAGAAAATAATAATTCTATGAGGTATAGGAGTACAAAATGTTTAACGGAAATATAATGTAAACTAATTAACGCTATTGTGTAAAAGTAAAATATAAAATTTTAAAATTAAAAAATTATAAAAAAAACACCTCGTTTGTTCAGGTTTACTTTAGATGATATTCAATCAATTATAATATATTTTACGTCGTAGCAATTTTTTTTGTCAAATTTTGAACGGCTATCTTAGTGTAAGAATATATAATTATCTTGAGGGAAAATCTCACAATTATCTTCGAACGAAACCTTTTCTTAAGTACATGAAAGGGAGGATGAAATTAGTCATTTTAACAAAGAGTTTCCGACAAATACTAGCTACAGAAATTTCAAAATGCAAGTACATTCGAAACCTTGTGAGCTGAAGGACTAATCTCAGATCCAGGTATAACCCAAGCTTGGGTCTTTTCTCCACTCTACAGTTTGAAAATTTGGACCAGTAGAGAAATCGCAGCTGACGAGAAACGACTGAGATTTACCTTAGTCCGGAATAAAGTCGAATTTTCGACACATCAAAACAATATAAGTGTACGAGATTTTTATTAATGGTGCAATTAAAAAAATAACTATGTATTAGAATACATATCGCAAGAATGATCAAACCTTGTTTTATTGACTTGGCCTGATGCATTCGTTGAATCCAATACATACACGTATTTTAAGCGCGCTAAAATCGAAGAGTTCGATTTGCGCTTAACAGAGATTCATATCGTCGTATTTTATGGTCATCTTTCGAAAATATTGTATTACTCCAGTTCTACTGACCTAGATGACTTGTTAAATAAGTATACACGAGCCTTGGAAATGTGTGAGAACGAGGATATTTTTTTCTTTGCATTTGTGAATATTTTGCTCTTTATTTTACAAATGAAGGACGTGCCCAACCCAGTTTTAATACGGAATAATTAATGAGCACTATACATATATACCTTAATGTTCACAATAATTCTAGTAATTGGTTTCTTTTTCGTTTAATATCACTAATTTTCTAAGTGATACCTGGATAACAAGGACACATTTTAATATCGAAGCAAGTGAAAACTTAGAAATAAAGAAATCGGTCTCTTTTTAAAAATAGTTTCTTTCTAATTATTTTAATTTTTTCTCATTATCTGAAGTGGTCATCCTATCTAAAAAAAATTATTTACGGAACTTATTATCAAGTATTTTGTGAATGACCCCTGTTGGATAGACATGCATATAGAATTGCAAGTTAAAGAGTAAAGTACATACGACTATCTATCTGTAATCGGTATTGTATACAAACATGGTGTTTTTCGCAACAACATAGAGTATTCTGCCTAACTAACACAAAAATATAACGTTGCCATGAGTTACGGGTCATGTTAGGTTCGCGTGTCAGTTTATTCGATGCATCGATCGTTGTACAGCGTTATGAGCAACGTTTACGTGATAAGAATCATTCAGGAAGTAAATGAATGATAGCTGATTAAAGCGTACAGGGGAGGGGAATTGCGATTCGCGTCTACAAATGAAACCGATGTGACTCTTCTTGGTGGTTGGTTGCAGAAGGTGGCACTCCCGAGGAAGCAAAATCACCCACATGCTTTGACGTCGAGGATCGGGAGGACCAGAAAAACGGAAGTGACCGGAGGCAGCTGACACTTCTTCATCAGCTCCAACTAAAGATGGGTTGCTGTGGATGTGGAGATGACAAGGTAGAACCCTCGGTAAGAGATGATCATGTTTCGAGCTTTGTTGTGCGGTGAACATGTTTTGACACTTTGAAAGTTTTTGATATTATTCAATACTATTAAGTATAGATGTTGCTTATCTTTTGTTTTTATAAATCACTGTCTGCTTTTCACTAGCATGCACATTGTTTATTTTGAATTTTAGTAATATAAGTGCACTTTTTTATCAGAATTTTTCGACTTAATATCATGTAAAGTTTCCAAAACCAATTTATTTTTATTTATTTTAGGGATTTTAAGGAGTTTCAAAGGATTTTTAAAAGAGTTCTGATACTCAGTCAAATTCCTCTGATTCTTAGTGACTCTTTTTTCAATGAAATCTTGAAAAGAGAGTCACGGAAAATCAGTGAACTTCCATTGATTCAATTTTAAAGAGTTATAAAAGTTATCTTATAAAAGTTCTAAACTTTTTTTTTGCTAGAAAAGGGAATACTTTATCTCTTGTTTCCACACATTAATAACGTTCTATTCTTTGAAGATCTGATAGAATATTCATTCTGCTTAATAATTAAATATATAAAAGTGAACGATAATTATAAAGTTTTCAATCTTTATTGAAATCGCCGTTAATGATTCAGTGTCTCTGAAGGATAGAGCTAAATATATTTTCAAAGAATAAATAATTAATGTATGTATCATGAAACCAAAAGCTCGAAACATTAATCTCTCTATGTAATGAATAATGAAGATTGGCTTTAGTATAAGCTTCCTTTCTCATGTAAACTGTAAAAAAATGTTCTATATCGATCGCTTCTTTATTTCCTTCTTCATATTGTCCTGTCTGGTATATATTGCACACTTTATTGTTAAAATATATGTAATATGCACTAGTAAATTACCCTTATATGTTTATCTTTAATTCGTTAATTATGAGATCCAAACGAAAATATCTACGAGACTTTATTTCATGATAACTTATATATTGAAGTCCATGACAAATGATTTTTTTCATTTCAGTCTCCTGATGATGAAGAAACTTCTTCGGATGACGTCAATCAAGTTTTTTCGACTGATCGATCTTGCACAGACATATTGGCTCTCCTGGTCTTGATAATTCTTCTAGGTGGCTTCGTAAGTTCTTTAATTATTTATTTATATTATTATTTCAATCGTTTATATGTATTATGTATCGATAAAAAATAAGAGGAACACTTTTTTTTAATTTCCTAAACAGGGATTTTGCATGAGCACAGCTGTAAAAAAAGGGGACATCTACAGGGTAATCAATGGTTACGATGATTGTGCCAATATTTGTGGAAAAATTACGTCCAAAGAATTAGATCCTAACTTTAGTTGCAAGGGTGCAAATATGAAGGATAAACCGTAAGTAAATTACATTTCATATAATTAAAATATTCCCTTACTTTTTATGTTGTTTTTAGTCATTCATCTTGTGACTAAAATAAACAAAAAAGAGTTATAAATATAAGCTTTTATGATTGTATATCGATTCGCAGGTATCTTCTGGTAAAAGTTGGAGTAGATGGAGTAAAATCACGAACATGTACGACCAACTGTACTGTATCACCTGATTAGTGAGTGTTATAATGATAATTTAATTACCTTAACTCCAAACCCGCATTATTCAATAGTCTGACGTTGATAAATTAAGAAACAATGATAAATCGACTCTAATAGCTAAAGAGATTTTACATCTTTAAGATAAATTTTCATTAATTTGCAGTGTAACTTTTTTGAATCGATGTATACCTAAGAAAGTGACAGAATCCGCCGGATCGCTCATTAAATCCCTCGGATTGCAAGATTTTTTCCATGTGAGTAAAACATTAATATCATTTTAGCTTTCCATATTTTTTTGTGTGATTGTGTAATTCATAATGATTTTTTCGTAATTTTATAAAGTAAAGCTATCTAAAAGTTACATTAAAATCGCAAAAGGAAAGGAAATAACTTTTTTACGACGTTTTTAGGAGGCAACCAGAGATCTCTCATACGCATGGCGTGAAATAATTTATCTTCTATTAATTTCTTTGGGTAAGTCATAATTTTTTTATTGTGTATTTTAAAAATATCAACATTAGTCAATTGTCTAACGAAAAAATTTTTTTCAGCAATTTCTCTGATTATTTTAATTGCTTTTCGTTATGTGGTCCAATATGTTATTTACATCGTCCTTTCTGGAGCTGTCGTTGTTTGTGTTGGTGGAACCACATATCTTTGGTAAGTTAATTTAAAAAAATAACTTAATTAAATCATTCTTTGAATTAAATTAATGAAGAGTAATTTTTAATTTTAGGATGTCTTGGTACCAAGAGAAAAAAGCAGTTGCAAAAGGTATTATACACGAAGATGACGCGAGTACTATGGACTATTTAATCTACGCGATAATAATGTCGATAGTTACAGTAAGTTTTAAACTACCTTTAATATGACAGTTTAAATCTATGATTATCCAAAGCTAGAATCAAAATTTATGATGTCCTAGGTCATCACTATCCTCGTTGTTCTCGTCATGCGAAAGAGAATTGCTCTGGTTGTCCAGCTCTTTAAGGAAGCTGGAAAAGCCGTTTATTCAATGCCTGCCTTACTTTTGCAACCAGTTTACGTAAGAAAAATTTATATTAAAATAAAATTGCTGTTATTTTTTGCTGTCGATAAAAATATCGACAAAAAGAAACAAAAAACTAATAATAATTATCTCATGTAGTTTCAAGTTCAAGGAACCAAATAACTTAAAAATAATTTTTTTTCTTTCCAGACGTATTTATTAGTTATCCTGACTGTTATAGCTTGGGTTTACTGTATGCTCTTGATAGAAAGTGCAGGTGATCTTTACAAAAATCCAAGAAAAAATCACTTACACTACAAGAAGGATATAATTATCAAAGTAAGGCTAAATACATTTTTTATTATTTCTTGATTTCTAAATCTTATAAAAGTTACTTACTAACTTATTATTATTATCAGATTGCCAGGTGGTATAACTTATTCCTCTTCTTCGTAATGTGTGAATTTTATTTGGGCTGTCAACACATGGTAGTCGCTGGTTCAGTTGCACGTTGGTTTTTTACAAGGTTTGTACTTGAGTTTTTGCAAATAAATTAAAAAAATTTAATATAAAAAAGATTAACATAGGAAAATAAATATATTAGTAAAATTAATAAGAAAAATATCTTTTTAGGGATAAATCGCAATTATCTTTGCCTGTAACACGAAGCACCTCTACCTTGGTTCGATTTCATCTTGGAACAGTGTCATTTGGAGCGATGATAATTGGTGTAGTCAGATTACTCAGGGCAATATTAGCTACTGTCCAAAAACGTCTTAAGAAGTACGACAATGACTGTGCGAAGGGTATCTTATGGTGTTGTCACTGTTGCCTTTGGTGTTTCGAATGTGCCCTGAAATTCCTTACCAGAAACGCCTACATTGAAACAGGTAGATATTTTTAAAAAAATTTGTAAGGCCGTATTCATTGGAAAACATGCAGGCTCGATATGTGATGGAAGTTGCAGATTAATTGGATGCGTCTCGAGACTGCATGATTGGAAATGAATTTGGCCATAAATGATTTTTTTTTAGTTAGACCATCCATGGAGCCGAGTTTCAAATTACATATTTTCTTTCAGCTATTTATGGATGTAATTTCTGCACGGGAGGAAGAAAAGCCTTTCAGGCTTTATCTAGTAACATTCTTCGGGTAGCTGCTATTAATAGCGTCGGAGACTTTGTTCTTTTCTTAGGAAAAGTTCTCGTTGTAGCCCTTACAGTCGTTTCCGGTGTCTACCTAATGCAGGTATATCTTCTTTCAATTCAAAATTTTCCATCACAAAAATAATATATTTATTTAACAAATTTTTAAACTATTCTGTTCAGAAAAAGAGTGGCCTCCAACATCCCTGGGTTCCTATTTTAATCGCAGGAATTTTTGCATTCCTTGTGGCGCACGTCTTCATCTCAATTTATGAGGTAAATTCTTCAAGAACTTTAAATACTTGTCTTGTGAAATTAATATTTCAGTTGGTTTAAAACCAATCTCTTCTTTAAATTCATTTTCTCCATATTTAATAAAGTGTTAATATTTATTATTTTTTATGAAATAGATGGTGATTGATACTATATTCATCTGCTTCTGTGAAGACTGTACAAAGAATGACGGCATCAATCGACCATATTACATGAGCCGTGGCTTAATGGTAACATTTAAAAAACTAATTCTAAAATTCTCATTACTTTAAATAAACTCCTTCATCCTATATAAATTACTTACGAGGCTATTTTATCTTTTCAGGAATTTGTGGAGAATAGTAAAAAGGCGCTAAAGGTATTAGAAGAACGACAAGCAACTACCTCGTAAATTAAATAAAGATCAGTATTCTTCCTAGAATAATATTTTAAACTTAATAAATTTTGGTCAAAGTTTAAATCAAAAGCATCCTATGGTGCTTTAAATGTTTCATATTCACATTTTTTTCTATAAATTCGCTTAGCCGACGAAAAGAAAAACTTAAGTTTTCTTTTAAAAAAGATCGGCTTGATGAAGAATAAATTTATGTAAGACTTCATAGCGCTTTTTTTAATATAAAGACTGCTTCAAAGCTCGACTGATCACTCTTCGTATTATGACTAGATATTATATTATAGAAATATAAGAAAACATTTTTGATGTGTGATAAGAATTGATATTTTCACTGATTTCCATTTTAGGAAAGAAAAGTAGAAAAATTAATGAACAAGATAAATACAGTTTTTTGAGATACTTATTAAAAGTTGTTTAGAGAAATGGAAATATCTATTCTAAAAGAATCATTACTATATTTTCTTATAGTGTAATAAGAGCAAAGATTGCGCATTATACTTGAGATAAAAATGAATAATTTTTCGATTCTATTATAGATTCAAATTCTATCTTTACAGTATATTTAAGTTTTTTATAATAATGCATAACAAATACGTTTGTTATATTTTGATTCATGTGTTTCCACATGTGATACAGAAGCGTATCTTCTGCTTTGTATTTTGCATATCCTTACTTCGCTGGCTCGCACAAAAATATTTTTATACTTCATGATGTGTACAAGTCTTAATTTTTCAGTAATAAATACAACGAAAAATAAAAATTTTGAGTATTTTTTATATTCATAAAAATTTGAATTCAATTTTGGTTTATATTCTCGGCTATTCAAATTCTTCCAATCTCACTTCTTGTTATATTAATGTACTATTTCTGAAAAATTCCAAACTAAAAAGGGAATGCTTGTTCGCATTTTAAAAAATGAACAAGATTATTTCTTGCTTTCGATTTATTCAATCGATTTGGGCACTATGTACATACTTGCCGGCAAGCTTTATATTTGACGAACCATCTCAATGGTTTGGTTTGTTAATACACAAGTCACGCAAAATCAACGCCGGGTTGCAAGGCTTTTTGGCTTGATAGCTACGAGTAATTACAAATAACAATATGTATTTGTTTCTCGTGTCCCATGAAATACTTCGATAGATTAAAGTCTCTTGCGAATTTAAAATCAATCACAGATAACATTTCGGTGACCGTGTGGTCTGTTCGTGATTGATTGACAGTTCTGATTCTTATGATATTAACGCTTTAAGATTCGCTTTTTGTGTACAATATAATTTATATCTTAGTAACGCGGTCAATATACATACAAAAAGTTCACTATTTTGTGCAAATAATTAAACGTTGATCAATGATTACAATTACATATTTGGATGAAATTATGGCACCATATTACTGGTATTACACCATATTTACTTTAAACCACAATTAGCGAGTTTGTGATAACATTGCCAAACAATATTTCAACATTATTTCAATACGTATTAAAAGTTTTTAACTTAATTTCATAGTAAATTGTATATTATTATTTTGTAGTTACAGCAAAATGGATTTTAAAGAGTTTTAAGTTCTGATATTTTGATCGCGTGTATTATTTAAATTATTTTTTGCTTTAATTCAAAGGTTGATCTTTGTATTAAACCCTTAGACGCATAACAAACGTGAATTGGGATGTCAAATCTGGTCGAAGCAGAGTAGATTGGCTTCTGAAGATCAGTCACTGTTTATGTTTTTCATTATTAAGAATATTTACTTTTAAAAACTATTAAAAATTAAAAAATTGTTTTGTGCATATCACATAAAAAGTTGTGCGTTTAAGGGTTAAAGATATTTTTAAGGAAATAAGACCTTATAGAGAAATAATTAAAAAGATAAAAAATAATTAAAAAACGTTTAAATTCTGCAAAATCGTGCCCATCAAGAAGAAAGGAAAAAAGGATACTAGAACGAAGAGTGAAATCGAAAACAACAAACTGAGAAAACGCCTTCTGTTCGTGTTATAATAAATAAATGTTGTATTACTATATAAACGTCTGGCTCGGGTAATACATACAGCTATATAAGATTCGTACAGTCGACTTAGGTACATATAAACATCCTTGGACCACGCAAGGGATATGAAATATATCGCTTGAAATATAGATAAAAAAACCAATGACAAAATGTTTTATGCTTTTAAATTAACGTAGGTATCTTCCAACGAATCATTATAATTTTACTTTTTTTCGGTCATTGAAGCCCAAAATTCAGATAAACTTTAATGCCTATGTTCATTTGATTGAAGACTGGATTTTAAAAGTTTTTATAATGCCCAAACGTCGTTCAGTAATTACATACTGTATTGTTAGATAATAATTAATGATACTTAAATATAACTTTAATTGTTACTGAATTTTATATCTATGATTGGATAAATTTCTTATGACAACTAGCAGATTTTTTAATATAAAGACAGTCTGCAATGTGGGATACGATTTTCTTCAAATCAATAATATCTCTTTACTTTTTATAAAAATAGAAATAACAATTCCAACCTTAAAGTCTTTCCTTCACATTTTATGTGTTAACAAAATAGTTAACTATTAAATAAATTTTATAAATATGCTTTATAATTCAAACAATAAAATTCAGATTTACTTCTTCAAATAATTTTCAGGTGAATTAATTTTTATATGTACCTAATAATAAATTTGTAAATATAAATAACGTATTTTGGCTTAAGTCTCTACTTTATAAAAACCCAATCTTTGAAAGCTTAATTTTATTGAAAACTCACAGTCATTTCTGAAAAAGGTCAACAATTATTCTTTGACATTTCGATACTCACTACATAATTCTTTTCTTATCTTAGATACAAAAATTGGCACACTAAGTTTTTAAAATTAGTTCACAATCATAATAGAAAAATTAATTTCAATGACTTCAATGACCGAATCAAAGCTCTACTTTTTTATGCACATTTCGCTCGACTTTTTTTTCGAAAATACCATATGTATAACAAAATTTTGTATTTCATTAACATTGCTAAATCACTCAATGCAATCCGTGTTTTAATCAATCAATGGATCCGCTATTATTTACTTTAATTATAATATGTATCTTCATTGCTCTAGATACAATGTGATTAATAATGATATATCGGGAAGATGCAACGATTATCAAGATGAGAAAGATATCATCAGGTAACAAAGATGATGGCATTAGTGGTTGTGAGATTAAACCTCCACTGGTGGTAAAGGTAATTTTTCATATAATTTAAAAATCTAGGAAACTTAAATTAAAATCGCTCGGAAAAAAGCAAAACAAATCCAGAGTTTAAGTAACCTGAGAGACATAAATTACATATTCGTATAATAATACACTAATAATTTTATCTTAATATTCTTTCAAATTGTTTTTAGTTCTTTAAAACATTTGATTTCAGTTTACAGTTCTAATTTGGTGGCTTGATTTCCTTTAAACTTTACTTTTTTTGTCAAATTTTATTATCAATTAAAGAAATAAAGAGATTAAACTTTTGGTTATTAAAATTAAGAGATCAAGCTTTTTAGAGATTCAAATATCGTATTTAAGTATATTATGTAAAAGAGTTACTTTTTATCAATTAAAATATAGTTAGCATTAATAATAAATAAATATCTGAATGAATACGCAGCACCAGTGAAGATTTTCCTAGCATTGTAAACGGATGTCATATTCATTAATTAAATATGATATAATTAAATCGCTAATTCTCTTTGTCGTATGCGCGCACCAGCGTGCTTTCTCTTTGTTTTGTTAATAAAGTTACTTATGCTTTTCGTAGTCGGCGTACATTTTCATTTAATATTGTTAAATCTACTTTTATTAATAACTTTTTGTAAACTTTCGCTTACGTTTTGCGTTACGAGTGGTTTTTGAACTCGAGCGAACATGACATTTTAAAGAAACCAGAAGGCTTGACAAAATCACATTCATTCTTTTTAGTGTTAAATGAGAAAAATAAGACCAAGAAAGGAGAGGAAAACATTTTAAGGCACGGGGGTTGAAGCGCGAACGTGGAAAAATTGGACGAACCACTTCATCCGAACTGGAACATTTTTGGTGCTAAAATATACGTAGTACATTTAAATTTAACATAAGATTGAGAATTTGTGCTATGAAGACAAAACTTAAAATTCTCATGAAGGTATAGAATTTTATAATAAAAATAAATTCTTCGAAAATTATATAAACAGCAACATTTTATAAAGCAACAAATTTTATAAACCAGCAACATTCTAATAAGAAGTTGAATAAAGTGTAAAATTTACTTAAAATGAGTGTTACGTACTTTTACTTCTTTGGTGTAGTAAAAAAGAAAACATTTTAATTTGAAATACATAGATTCGTTTTGATCACATAAATGATAAATATTTCAAGAGCTTTTAAGACAAACATTGCAGCATTAGTCTTGCAAAAATGTTCCTTTTTCGGGTGAGACTTAAACCAAAAGGTAAAATATTTATAAAAGCAGGGCCGAGTTCCTTAAAAAAGGTGATTTGCAATTGTGACACTGGACTCCTCGCTTTTCCTAGCAATAATAATATAATAATAATAAAATAATATATATAATATATTCCTATGTCTGCATCTATATTATTAATCGTATTAATAATAATAAACTCTGCAACATTTAATACAGGTTTGTTCACACGGACTAGATACATCTCCCATGGAGTGGTCGTGATAAACGGTATACCGAAATCCTTCGTTAGTACGAAGAAATAAATAATCCGACGATATAATCGTGGTTCTTTGACATATTGGTCACAGTTGGTCCTTTATGCCAGAATTCTGCAATTTATTCAAATGAATAGAGTTCGCTATAAAGAATAAGAAAAATATATACTTCAGGCAATCGAGCAATCAACCCAAATGAATTAAAAAAAAAAAATGTAAAATGATTCAGTCAAATATTCGACCGTCTATTCAAAACGAATCGTTTAGCCGTTATCCTATCCTACACTCGAGACTTTATTGCATTTTTCGCTTTGTCCATGTCATGGTACATACGATGAAAAATATTGGCGGAAAATTATCAGTTTTTCAAACGGCACTTACTCCGGGTTTCAGTTTATGACAATTGAGTCTTGTTTTCGATATTAAAGCTGCAACTTAGAGTACTTAATTTTTGATGATTAACAAAGACTGCAACATTTTGATGCATCGCCTAGATGAATGTGACAAACAGTTGGAATTCCAGCACAGCCTTTTCCAACAATACCATCTTGAACGACGTGCGAGAGCCCTAAATTTCGATTAATATCGCCGTCACTACCGCGATGCTGGTGTCTACCGTCGCACCAGTGCTTTTTTTGCTGTTCCCTCCATTTTTCGACTGCTGCGGTACAAAGAGGCATCGATTTTGGCGAGGGAGGGTTTATTTTATCCCTCGTTATGCTACCGCAGGATCGTGCTTTATAGAGTCTTCCTTTATTAAAGAGGCCCGGTAGAGGAACGCATAGCTTTTTATGAACGGCGAAATACCTGCTGAGTAGTTTCATTCGTTTACTCTTGACGTCGGACTTGTTTACAGAATTCTCCCGTTCAACTGGTTGCTGTGGAACATCACCTTTTCGATCGCAATGTTTCTCTTTGTTGCAACCAACATCCTGCTTCGCTTCAGTCTCACGCTTCTCCCGCTTTTCACTTTTTGAGATTCCTGTTGACAATTAAAACGATTCAAAATAAGAATTAGAATCTTTTTAAAAATTTAAAGTGCGTTTTATCTTATAATATATTAAAGTAGAAATCGTATTTCTAAATGGAAAATGAGGATATAGCCCTAGATTTCCAATTATTTCAAGCTTGTCATTGAATAATGAGAGTTTAAATTTTGTGTAACACTGATTCTCATGTTCAAACTACGGGACGAGATGTAACATTTTGAGATGTAATTAATTATTTATTAAATGTTAAAATCTAAACACCTAATAATGTAAATTCAAATAATAGGACTCACCTAATCCCGTTGTCTTTTCCGTGGACGGAGAGGTAGACGATTTGTTGTTTCCCAGAGACCAGCTTTGCAACAGTCTCGCACCGAAACCTTTCGCCTTTTGTACAGTGGTGACAGTCTGTGGGGTTGTTGGTGGTGTCGTTACGATATGTGACGGACTCATCACAACGCTTTGCGTAAAAACGGCGCTTCGTGGAGTGTGAGATTGATTATGATTGTGATAAGACGGTCCCTCTGCTTCTTGCACTTCAGTGATGCGATTGAGAGATTGACTCTCCCTTAGCCTCGTCTCTCCAGCTCTTCGCCTTCCCGCTCTATGCCTACGTCCATAAACGATCCCTTGATTTTCCGAGCACCTATGCGTACCACCAGTTGTTGTGGTGGTTGAAGTCGTCGTCGTGTTACCACCACCGCCGTTGTCATTACCCGTTGGTTCTGTGGATGGCGTCTCGTGAGCTCGTTCTCCATTTCCAAGTCCGCCACCACCTCCTCCACCACCAGTTCCTCCAGGATCTTGAGAATCACTGGAGTCATCATGACTGTCTCGTCTGGGAGGTAATGGTTTTCCAGACCCACTGAGTTTGTGCGCCCGTTTCTTCCTGCTTTCGCTATCGTCATCACTCGCATCCGAACTGGAACATGAAGTCGTCCTCGTTTTATGGAATTTACTACGTCTCTGTTCATATCCCGTTCTTCTCACAACGCGACACTTTCCAGAACCGCTACCGTCAGACAAATTAGTTCCCGTTGAAACAGCGTCTCCGTCTTCAAGAATCTCATTTAAAGTAAGCTGAGATGGAGAATTATTCTTGGTAGTGACTTTCGTTTTAGTTGGAGAAGGCATGGTTTTGTACTTGGGTGTCAATAATTGGCTATCACTGATTGTAGCTGTAATACGAAGAGGAGAAGGAACAGTCGACGATTCTGTGAGAATCGTTGTCGTCGTCTCAGAGGGAATATCGTCAGTCTTCTGTGCAAGAGGATCATCTTGGGAGAGAGATGCTCGATATTGAGATCCCATTTTCCATTTGTTAGCTGGAAATGGACCTGAATTGAGATAATCATTCACTGACTTTGGTCTCGTTTCTTGGTTTCCAATTGTCCTTTTGATCGAGATACCTGATTGAGCACTCAGTGCAGTGTTCACTTTTTTTTTTGGACTTGCGTCTGGTGTCTGATTGCTTTTTATCGTTGACGGCGTTTTCTCTACGATTTTATTGCTTATTTGAGTTTTACCTAAATTTAAAAAGATTAGAGTATAAGAAAAAAAGGATTTTTTTACACGCTAGTATCAACATTGCCAATATAATAAATATTAACATACCTATATTAATATTTTGATCTATCGTCGAGGTCTTGTCCTTAGGTTTATTTGACTTAATACTTTCGTCACGGAATGCTACAGTCTCATGTGCATGACGAACAGCCTTGAGAGCCGTGTGTTTTTCGGGAAGCTGAGCTAACCTTTCTTGCAAAATGTGCGAAAGCTTTCCTTCAGAACGCGATCCTCGTCGATTGAAGGAATTCAAAGTGGAATTACTTCCATGGTCGTCTCTACCAGAACATGAGGACACATCGTCTTCATCTTCTTCTTCTTGTACTATACTACATTTACGCGTTCGAATATTCTGCAAAATGATAATCATTTACATTGGACATTCTTACTCTAACATGGATTTCACGAGTTTCTATCGGAATTTTTTTTACCTACCTGTGGCAAATCTCCTGGAGTACGAGGTACGCTAAGTAGAGATTGATTAACGTTACCCAGAGAGTTTTGATCAACAAGTAAATCGTTTGTCGAAAGTTCGTCGACGCTACTATAAATAAGAAAAGCTTTAATAAGTATACGTAAAATTTAATGTGTTGTTAGAAATAATTCTAAGCGCTTTAAAAACGTATGTTTTTAACGTCGTATGCTTCTTCGATATACAGAATGAACTAATAACCGATAATAAGCAATGAAGGTTAGCAGAATCAGCGCGCAGCGCGTCATGCATTACAACAGAAACAAATTAATCAACGTTTCGACATACCTCACAGAAACGTCCAGTAATTCGGGTCGGGATTTCTGGACTTGTTCCTGTCGATGAGCTCGCAGTTTTCTCTCAGCCAACAAAAAATAAGTGGCCGTTATATGGTTGTACTCGTTCTTGTCGAGGGCGCTGAAAGACAGGAGTTAATAAGATAGAGATAAGGCACTCTCAGGGATATAGAGAGGAAATAAGAGTCTAGAGGATCAACAGAAATAGTAAATAATCATTGTGAATAAATCATTTACATCATCTATGATGATATAAATATTAAATTTGCAATTGTAATTGAATTATGATTTAGGATTAGAATACAAATAAGTTGTTCTCACTCTGTGATTTCTTCTTTGGTTGCGATATTGCCGTTTACCATTTTGGTTATTATAAGATTGTGGTGTTCCTCTGAAACCTGTTGCCGAGAAATAAGAGGTAACGATTCAATAGGATCTGCATTCGAGCCAATGGATAACCAAGGATCAGAAGCGATTTCCTCCAGAGTGGCTCGTCCTTCCGGTTCCCTGACGAGCATTCTAGCAATGAGCTTTTTACAACCTTCGGAAACGTGAGATGAAATCGAATATTTGCAATCCATAATCATTGTTAGAGTCTCGCTATCATTTGCTTCTTGGAATGGTGCTTGACCACATACCAACATGTAAAGTATAACACCCAAAGACCAAATGTCTGAAAATTAAGATATCAGTCATTATTTTAATTTGCTCTTTTGCAGAGCCACTATCTCTTTAAATAAAGAAATTAAGTTGTATTATTAATGTTTAATGCACAAATTGACCCATCTCAAGTCCCTGAACTTGGCAATTTTTTCTCTTCTTTAGTGTCAAGAGATAAATACATAAAACTACACCTCAGAAGAAGTGTCTATTACTTAGGAATAAAAAGTTGATTACTATTCAAAAGAAAAGAAGTGTAGAACTGATCTCAAAGGTAATCAATAATTTCTCAGGTTATAATTAAGTTTCCACCGGTATCAATGATTGAAAACAATTACTTTAAAGAGACTTGCAAAGCAGACAGTTTTGCATCTCGGAGTTTTTTTATTGAAGAAGTTTCGTTTTATGAGTAGCAACAAAAAATCCAAAACTTACCAACAGCAGGTGCATCATAGCTATCACCCAGTAGAATTTCTGGAGCCGAATATGCGAGTGATCCACATGAAGTCTCTAGTTTCTGACCAGGACAAAATCGATTACTAAATCCAAAATCGGTGAGTTTCACGGTGCCTATTTTTTCAAAGAAAACTACATTTTCAGGTTTTAGGTCTCTGTGGACTACGTGCAGTCGATGGCAGTACGATATAGCTCGGACAATTTGGCGAAAGTAAGTCCTAGCAACCTAAATAGTAATTGAAGAAACGGATCAATATAACATCTGCGATGATAGAATTTAACGAGTAAAAAGCATTCATTAACATACTTCTTCGCTGAGACCGCTTTCATGACGCATGATATAGTCATAGAGATCCCCGCCATCACCAAGCTCAAGAATCAAGTACAGCTTGGTTTGTGTATCTATCACCTCGTAAAGTCGTACAACATTCGGATGTTGCACGAGCTTCATGCATCTCACCTAGAAGGAGCACAAATGTGTTTACGTTCACAACTTATCAGCTACTGCATTAAAATTCAAGGACGCATTCCTTCAATTTCTATTTTGATGAGAATTAAGGATATTTTTTAGATCCCCGGGACTATTTGAAATCCCGGATTTTCCTGCTTGCATTTTTCAAATTTTCCTCATCAATTTAAAGTGTTGATACAAATTTCGTGAAAAGTGTGGACATTTAAGATAACTTTGGACACTCCTAATCGACATTCTTGAAGTTTAATCTGTTTTCAGCATATATACAACTGCATTTTTTGAATGAGGATGCAGATCTGCATATATTAAAATGGAAGTTTAATGCAGTCATCACAATACCTATTGTCATTATTTGCAAAAGAGGTCGCAAGTGTATAAAAAGAGACAATATACCTGATGTTGAAACTCAATAAGTTTTTCGGTTCAAAAAATATTTAAATTTCAGAATTTTATGAGGGGCCGTTCACAGAAGGAATCAATGATTTTCCATACTTATATTCGATTCAGAATCAATGACTCATAAAAAGATTTTTCAGAAACATATAGAGAATCAATAAACTCAGTAGAGAATTAATAGTATCAGTATATGATCAGTACAATTGATTTTGAAGGGGTCCCTCGAAATTTTAAATATCGATTTCAGAAATTTTCAAGTTTCGATTCATTTAAATAATGTCACATGGGCTTAGTTTTAGGATTCAAAATTTATAAGAAAATTAATTAAATGCGTCTTTTAGTTTATAATATAGAAAATTATTTAGGGTAAGAAAAATAAAATTTTAAACTCGTTTTTTTCAAATTCTTACCTCTTGGAAAAGATGTGCTCTGGAAGTTTCATCGAGTTTGCTTTTATCGATGACCTTAACGGCAACTTTTTCACCAGTGAAAACATGGCGAGCCAACTTGACAACGGCGAAGTGACCTCGTCCGAGAGTTTCCTCGAGATCGTAAAGTCCTGCGATCTTGCCATCATAGTTGCTGTGTACCAGTCTCCGACTCATCGCGCTGTGAAAACAAAAATGAATATGTTATTTCACTATCACTTCGAAAAAAGAAATAGTATAATGTTTTTTTTTACGTAAAATATTTTTTTAATTAGAGGACTGTATGAGACTTAAAAGAGAGAATCTTCCAATGAAAATTTATTGTTTATGATCATTGCAAGTAAGAACAGATTTCTCCGTAAAGTAATTATTAATAAATCAAATTAGTGTAAGTAAATGTGGATGTGAATAGATATTCAATTTGTTAATCAAATAATCTGACATTGTGAGAGTTATTATCAATTGCTTTCCAATAGAACAGAATAATAATAATTATTGAATATGTTGGCTCAGCTTTAAACATATGTTAATTAATCCGACAAATTATGATCTACCACTCTAAACAAACATAAAATATACATTCCAATATAATAGAGACTTGAAATTATTAAAATCTGTTCAAATTATTTGAGAAATTATAGATAATCCTTATTACCTCACTTCGAACAAGTCAGACAATAAAATAAATAATAAATAAAAGATATCAAGCGTAACCGAAAATCTAACAACTAGAAACAGATTGAAAATAGCCGTATAGATTTATCCGAAAATGGAGACAAGTTTATTTTTAGCAAACCAGCTCATAATTACTATTCTCGAAAACAGGTGAATGACCGCCCTGAGGTTGAGAAAAATCTAGGTCAAAATTTCTTGAAAGTTTTTTTCTAAAGTTCTTCAGTTTAAATACGGTATTATTTTTTTAAATAATTAAAAAAAATAATTTTTAAATGTTGCCATTTAAAATTTTGTTATCTAACGCTCACAACTTCAAGCATACCATTTTTTTACATTATTATAGTATAGTTCATCTGAAAGATATATTTTAAAAGATTAAAATCGTTAATCAGTGAAAAAAATTCAAGTCATCATTAGCCTTAGAAACTTCCTATTAGAAACTTTAACAAAAAGATCATAAAGCAAATTTAAGTGTCACTGACATGATTTACTTAGTTTACAGCTAATGAGTATGTAGGGTAACTAGGTTTCAAGCTGAAAAATAAAATTTGTTCAAACTTGAAGAACCATAACGAAATCAATCAATTACCTTCACAAAATTTTCTGTACATATTCTGTTTTCCAAAGTGGCGATTCAGCGGACGATTTCTAATTCCGGTCATTTCCTAGTTTTTCTCGGTCAAGTTTTGGCAAAAAATATTTTGTTCACTTAAACATTCAAAATTTCTGGTACATCAAAATTTTCGTTTACAAATTGGAAAAAAATATTTTGAGGGACAGAACCGTAATTATACGTTCCACTACTACAAAGTCGTTTTTCAATCAACCGGGATTCGGAAGTTTCTCCTGGTACTTAAGAGATAAAGTTAAGACCTAGATTACAAGCATCATGTACGGAGCATACATTCAAGAAATCGATTCGACCGTATCCTGACCTACCAGCTACGTGTAATACGTGGCTTACCAAAAGAAAATCTTATAAATTAGATTACGACACCCAGAGTACTGAAACACTTGTTTCTCATATGGATGGAATTGGGATTACAGCAGATTATTCGAAGTAATTTGATTTGAATTCTGAGACTAGTTTGTGCCAAGGGTATTCTCCATTTCACAAACAATAAAACATTGTAATCTGGGAAATAGTTGACAGTGTTCTCCTCGTTACCGGTAAAAATTAATACGTTACCGTTACTTCTTCCAAAAAATAACACGTTAATCTCAAACATTTTATCTGACGATACAGCTTCAGCTTTTTCAGTAATAAGCGTATCAATCATTTTACTTATTAAATTTAAATCGAATTTAGTTTTTACACATTCGCCAAAAATTCTCTAATTTGTAGGGTCAACATTTCACTGGTGATAAGAAAGACTTGTGAATGTTAAAAGATACAACAAAAAATTTTATCCCTCCAGGTCATTTGGAACTCACGCCCACATCATCCCTTAGACGAAAAAGATTTGGAAAACATGAGGTCAGTTCCAAATGGGTTGGAGGGATGAAACTGTTGAAATAAAAATCCTTGAATTAAGAAGTAGAAAATTGAATGTTTTTCTGAAGTGAAAAAAAATTATAATATAATTAATTTTTATCACTCATCAGGTATATCAACGATTAGATTATAAATTCCTCTATCATTCATGAAAAAAAAACAGCCTCAAAGAAGTTTACGCTTTTGATATATGATCCAACCAAAAGGTTGGATCATAAATGAATGGAAACACCATAAATTATTATAAATCTACAAATAATTGTTTATCTGTTTTTTGTATTGAAATGTTGTTTAGTAAAATTAGAGGTTTGTGTAATTGTCTGCTAACTGGTTTTAAAATTCATGTCAAAATCAACTGATCATTATCATCTCCGTTGTTACAAAACAAGACTAAAGGAAATGCGCAAAAACGCTTGAAATGATATACATACATAATATATATATATGTGGAGGATGCAAATTTTCTTAACTTTTGAGATCATCATCGTAAACAATATATATATAGGATTATAATCAAAATGAAAAATAAATGAAATAAGAAACGGACTAAGGAAGTTTTGTTAAAGCGAAATTATCCCCTTTAAAGAGGTTCTAAGTAAGTTCTTTCAGGTTCAGAAACTTTCTAATGAGCTTCCCTGAGCAGATTGCAATTAAAACCCTATAGGAATAAAGAATGGAAAGTAGGAGCGAAAACAGAAAGTAAATTATGTGAAATAAGTGAAATTCTTTATTGTTCCTTTTTTGTTGCCTAATTTACCTCCCGCATATATGAAAACACATATTAGTACTTCTAATCGTAAATCAAATAAGCATGGCAGGAAGTGCATGTGCAACATTGCACTCGATATATGTATAGACATAGACCGTCTCTTTCAAGACATTCTAAGAAGCTTGTTAATCATAAGCTAATGTACAATCCAAACGCTGCAAGACTAAAGAAGATCAAAAAGCCATTTAAGCAGTCAGCATTTACGATCAAGATGGAAAAAAACTAATTTTATACATATACAAAAACGAGTGTTCTCCACGTGTATTAATATCCCATCTGATAAAAAAAAGGAATCATTGTTAAACTGATGACTGGAACAACAATGGCTTTCAAAAAAATATCGATGAATATCGAGTGCAGTCTTGAAAAAAATACTGTCATTATTTCAATTATCAAAACATTGTAATGGCCGAAGTTTCCTAATCATTTATAGACATTCAGGTAAAATAAAACTTTCGAGCTTTTTGATACAAATTGATAACCCGAATGATTCTTGCAACAATATTATTCTCCTTGGAATCCAATATTACCTGCATTTATGTACAGAGTTCGGAACTGACGTATTGCACCTACGTAGGTGATATCGCACTTTTGAACGAGAACAAAACCTAATAGGTCAACCTACGTAAAAGCCTCTGATAAGACAGTCCAAGCTACAAAGCTAAAATGGTCAATAATAAAAGACCTCAATATATAGGTGATTCAATTCTAAATTATTTCTTAATCGTTTTCCTTTTGTCACAAATTTCATATGATAAGAAAATCAGATCTTTGATTAAATTTGTTAAAGCATTAAGCCACCTCTTAAATATACTAAATTGTGATAATAAACCTATAATGACTTTGTAATTTGGCGTCAATGAGAATCTCGTTCTCGTTATTGATCAAATCAAATTCTCAAAATAGGTAAGTGAAATATTTGAAAAAAGGTGAATAGGTGACAATTTGTGATGACTGTTTAATTCTTGCATGGCTCTTATCGGCTCGCTCTTTTCAGATGAAAATTCTCATGGTCTATCCTCAATATTAATCGAACGGAGATTACTTGCACTCGGTTATGTCACGTCTTCTTCAAAGCCGGTAATCATTTTTTGGTTTAATTTCCGTTGCCTAGGAAGTTTGACGGGAATGGCCGTCAGTTGGAAAGCGCGAGTGCGACGACCGTGCCATGTGAGCATAAAGTGCACGTGCACTTGGACGATAATGCTGGTAATGCGTTCTTGATGTGATATATGCAGTGTTTAGTGTTCACTCTTCACTATGTAGTGTAGTGCGAAGGAATGATGTGCGTCAAGCGCGTGTCTCGATTATCACGGCTAACCTACATGGCGCACATATCACATAATAACACATATGTATTGATGTGTACATTGCGTACCATGTATTTGTTCCTGTCGGCGATGAATGTATGAGTATGACAGAGGGTAGGTCACGTATGTTTAAAAATGAATTATGTTTGTCATTTCGAAATTCTCATCCTCGCTTTCAAGGTCACATTAGTGATTTGATCGATTAACTTGGGTTAATCGGTATTAGCAAGTATTAGCTTAATTACAGGTACATATTTTAACAAAATCTTAATACATATAGTCACATGGCAGCCCTTATACAATGTCTTCCTTAATCTTAATTTTAAATAAATCTAACGATCTGCAGATGTAAATTTAACAGTTTTTGATGACGTCGTCATTTACGTCAAGCTTATTTCCTGCGGAAATGAAAGTATTACAATTTATTTCTTGCAGACCAATTTTGGAAGCATGTCTGACACGTTTTTGTACTACTGACGTTGGATCGGAAGCTGAGCGATAAAAAATGCATAGTACACACGCTTCACCCTACGCCTACACAGTCTTTACAAATGTGAGTTTATACATATAGCAAAGATAAACATAGGCGAATCGGTCGACTATTTAGCAAAAGGATACTTTTTAATGACATTTTTAATCAATAATAGTGCTTGCAAAAACGAAAAATCTGAAAAATTGGATTTCTTTAACAATAGAAATGGAGGAACTATTGTTTTGTTCGCATGCCTATATCATTTTTTCATTTTTATAATAGAAACAATTGGTTTTGTTTTATTTAACAACTTGTAGACTATTTTAATTTGTAAATGTTTCATAATAAAAGACAAAGATAGTAAACAAGACTAAGGTCGAATGAATAGAAGAAATATATTGCAACGTCCTTCCATTTAAGTCTTCTAAGACAAATCACTAGAAACTGTTTCATCAATGAACTAACAACTGAGATCACAAATTCTATACGTCCGTATATTCAAGAAAAAAGAGCTCCTTATTAGAGCCAAATTCAATTCAAAATATGCAGGCACAAGACTTTTTCAAGTCATATAGAATCGTATGCGAATAAAATATTTTCCTTTTCAAAGGATATTAGCACAGAAAAAACCAAGTGACTAAAACGTATCGAGCCAACATGAATGATTTCAGTCTGTAATAAACTCAATAATCAATAAAAATGAATTGTTTAAGAAACTAAGTTTGTTTTCTATGTTTATTTTTTATATTTATATTATCTATGTTTAATGTTGACAATATAAATATTAAATCATCAGCTAATGAGGATGAAACAGTGGGTTATTGATTTGTTGACAAATGTTTATTGCGAGAGTATTACCAATTCGATTTTAATTTGCAAATAAAATATGACCTCCATCTATATAGTAGCTGATGTTTGAATTCCACTATGAATGTTTCAGCACTGAAAACATAAAACAGTATCTTGACCGCGAAGTAGATACCTATAGGGTGAATCTTACGACATGGAAGAAGCGTAATAAAATTTCTCTTACTCGTTTGTTTTACGAGGCAAACACTTATGAGAACGAAATGAGCTGATTTAGCTTCTTGAATTTTAACGTTTGACGAGGCAGTTCCGCAATCTTTTTGCCAGTGGGTATTCATTAAACCCCCTTATGATAGTTTACGCTCGCCAAAGTCTGCACGATATGCGAAAGAACACGGATATAATCATATAAATTATAAACTGTAAGGTGTAACAGTTAAGAATAATCAACAAAGTTGTAATTTATAAGAGTAGGAGGTGAAATTGCAACTTTTAATTTTTCATCACGCTTTTCAATAATGTCATTTTCACTTATAGCATCAAGAGATTAGAGTTCGTTTCATTCTCGAGATGGAATTGGCTGCAGCTCTGTGCGCATATAGCGAAATATATTTATTTATAATAACGGTCAACTCTCATGCTGCAAGAGAAATGTCAAAAAGTGACTCATCGCCTTGGCGTTATTTGCACGTGCGAATAACTAATTAAATTTTGATTTTGATGGCGCCAAAATAAATACCCATTCGTCTCAAGCTGCAGAGATCAGTCAAGACACTGATATGTATGGCAGTAAATGTCGAAAATGACTAATCTTTAGAAAGATCTTTTACCATAAAAACAATTTCCAATTTCAAAATCCACAGCAAAAAGTTTTAAAATAATGATTAATATTTTAACGAAGTGCCACTAAAATACTCTTTCATAATTCAATGATTTCCTCGTTTTTAACAGCATGTAGTAATTACCATAAACAGTATATTTATTTTCGCCAATCTCACGTTTGCAATAATAACTATTTTTTACTAAAACTAGACAATTCACCTTCGTCTGCAAGAATCGGAGGTAAATCGCGAAGGAGGTAACCAAAAATTTATTAAATTGCGCCTACAATTGAATGATGATAACAGTTATTTGGTTCTAAACTTTAAGCAAGAAACGTTCTCGAGACGAAAGATGTTCCTTCCTGAAAGCATTGTCTAAAATAACTACATAGCACCAGAATGCTGCACAATGTGCATCCACAGGCTTTTGAGAAAGTGACAACGTCCGAGGTCATAGAAGCAGAGTCAACACCTAGTGCAAACACGGAAGCAAGCAAGTGGAAGTATCTCTAGTCAACACGCTTGAGAAAATCCGCGTAGAAAAAAACGTAAAGTGAGGAACAAGCGAAGTGTGCACATCAGAAATTCATCCTGAGTGAACACTGGTGAAACAACCGGATGAATGAATCAACCTCGCGAGTACGTTGGTGAAACAAACTGACGTTGCTTCAGTTTTATGCTGTGAGTGGGAATTCGAGTAACTTCGCTTTTATCTGGTCCTTTTTTCAATCAAAATGCGTCCTTAGACATTGGTACTAAAATGCGAATGTGGGTTAGTTAAAAATAACTGCCAGCGAGACTAGATTTAGGCTGAATGTAATTAGACTGCATTTTAGACGCCTACCATTTCACTGAACTGCTGATTCACTTGTCAAATTTTATTCTGTATTAAATTAAATCTCAGTGTTCATCGATGACCAGAATTTTAAAATTTCCCCTTATCTTTACTTAAGGTAAGCTTTCAATCATGTATTTTTCCATTTAAAATGCTTCAAAATTAAAATAACAAGTTTAAACTTTTAAATTGGGAATCTCATAAATTTTTTGAGTTTCCCTGACTGCTGGAGATCCAGAAACATAATAATATTCAGACGCAAAATGTAAATTCAGTTTACAGTTTCCTTTAAAGGAAAACTTGAACGATTACATTACGTCTGAGTGATTACTATTCAGCTCACTATTGTATGTTTAAGAGGAAAATCAACAAATGTTTCGACATATTACGTCCATTACTCTTTGTAGTATGAAAGTTTAGAATATTTTAAGATTTGAGATACAGATAAGGCTCGATTTTGTAAATCAAGATCAAGACACAAGAGTTTAAAATTCTCTTCAATAACTCTTTAATAAAATTGGAAGTATTTTTTTCCGAATTGCCCTTTCTTTGTGAACGAAAAGCTTTCGTTAAGTAAATTAATATAAGTGGAGTGATAACTTTCATTGTGCAGAAAGAGTGGTTAACGGAAAAGTTTGCCATGGAGATATGTGTACCAAACGTTTTGAAGATTTAAATGAACGAAATATTTTTTTTCAATTCTATTATATCTAGAAATATTTTTCCAACTAGAAATAACAATACACAGTTATAAGTTTCTTTCTAGTTTAAAAAAAAACCAATACAACAATTCTTTCATTTGAACATTCAGAACCTTTCAGTCATATAGCTATGACAAGTACAAGAAGAATAAAAGATTTTAGATTCTAATTCCCAAGCGACAGAATGACGCCTTCGGAAAACGTGGGTATGTTACTTAACCAATTTAGGTACACGGTATCACTAGCTATAAGTGAGTGGTTACCTGTCTATCGTTTACATTTTCAACATCAGAAAACAGGTTAACGATAGTTTTAATGAAGAAACAACAATTATATTTACACGTCTTGCCTTATATTCTGCCTACTTTTTTAAAAGCAACCTAATTTATTTTTGAAAATTTTAAAAAAAGAGTGGAGAGTGACTTCAAACTTTGAAACTTGAAGTGAATTCAACAAGAAAAGGGATAAAAATTGAATGGAGTAGTTTTCTCTTTACCTTATGCATCTTTTATTCAAGAAAAATGCACCTATCGATTTCCCGCAAAGTTCAAGAGTGCCTTTATCTTTTAACTTGAAGTTGGTTCATCCCAAGAGAAGAATATATTGCTCTATCTCTGAAAAAGACATTCTTATTGGAACACTTTTCCAATTTCCCTAACCGTGAAGCGATTTCAGAAAAATAAATTGATGAACTAAACTGACAGTAACAACCTATTAGAGAGTTATACAATTATTATCGAGGAATTTGTTGAAACGAAATTGCGTTGCAGTGTTAAATCTTTCAACACACTATTAACTAAAACATATTTTAAAAATTGTTGTCGCCATGTTTTTTGCCAAGAAATATGTTCGTTATACTATTGAAGTATTTGTATACGTGCCAAAAGGTTAGAACCTTAAAATTTTTGTCTCTAGATCTGTTAGATACTTCTTTCGAATATTTAAAAAACAAAATAGCTTTATTATCTTGAAATTAAAGCTGACAGATCCGCTCACAAAAAATGGTTTATATCTTGTCAAGTACAGTCACAGTAAACTTATATCATTGAAAGGCAATTTTTAGGCTTTTACTAATTGGAAACTTCTGAGTAACAATAATAAAAGGTCTTTCAACTTATTAATTATCAGTCTACTTTGTAGATATAGAATGCACTAGATAAGTAACTGAAATAATATCTTAAAATAGAAATTCGAAGTCTGCAGTTAGAGTTAATGAGCCTTCACTAAAGACATAGCTCTGCTACTAAAGTGCAACATAGGCAGAATAGTAAATACAAGTCTCAAAGGATACAACATGCTCTTTAAATTGCGATTTTCAATCATTTTCTCTAGAGAATAGTATATACAAAATGAATCAAAACGATGTGGCTGACTGTATTTACATACTTTCGAGACATTGCTTTGACTAATTTCAGAGTTGTTAAAGGCTTGAGAATATACGTAAAATTAATTTGTTTTCATTAACCATTAGGACAATTATTGTAGTTTATATTTCGAATTAAACTTAAAACATTTAAGTGCATGAAACGATGCAATTTTAAATTCAAGTGTATTTCCCGATTTGAAAAGAAATTCCGTTCGAAGCCTAGTAATAAAATATTTGCATCCGGCCGCCGTCTTGCAAAGCAAGGATAAAGAAACTTAAGAATTTGTATCGAATTCTACAACTTTGCTCTGAAATTATGTAAAGTTGAAAAATCATTCCTAAGTAATGATGAGATTGATGGATTTTCTCTTGATTTTAATGAAATGTTTATATAAACAATATCATAGTAAACTGAAATTGCAAAATGAAAGAAACTCGAACCACAGATTTGCCAAGTTTATATCAAAATATCGGACACAACTAGGTCTCGCGGAGATTGACCCCTACAGTCCACAAGTTTCATTTCCTGCACGTCAAAGTCCCTCAAAACCTCTAATAACTCCAAAATCTATTAAAGAGATCACATGACAGTTATACCTTTTTCGCTAGACTTTAGATTCCAGCTCACACCCTTCCACCTTTCTTTTCAACGATGTCATTTGTGTAACTCAGGCATGTTGACAGACTCCAAACAGACCGTGCACTACTCTCTCTTCTTCGATTCGCACGAATTTGTGGTATTTTGCCACGTACCGTTGGATCACACACCGCGCCTTAGGAGGCGTCCACTTATTGTCAGGTCAACAAATAATCACCTCGGGTCGAGACAATGTGTTTTATTGACCAGGTCGCAACGGGGCGTCGCTCGTCGCGAAATTAGCGATCAATTAAAAGCGAATGTCAGCCAAAATATGCTAAAATGCGAGTATCAGAATCAAAAATGACAAATTTATACTACACGGTGAAAACTCATAATGATAACACACAAATCAAAACTCGCACACGTCGATGTGTTTACACTTGGCTCAGTTTGAAGCACTTGGCTCGTCCCCTGGTTGTTTCTCTCTTTTTCTATCTTCCTCGACTTAGCCGACGTAGTTGGTGATCGCCGTTCGTCCGGAGGCCGCTGGCCCCGCTTCCTCGGTCGCCCACCCTCTTTTTTTTTTCTTCCACCGGATCTCCCTTCTGCCTCCTTCCGACCGAATTCTCAATTCTCGATCCCTCCCGTGGAGCAGACTCAAGTTGAGAACTCTATGCTTTGCTTTTACCCCTTCGATCCAGCCACCACACAAGAGGAAGACTTCCCTCTTTTCTCTGTCTTTTTTTAGAGTATAATGCTCTCTCTCTTCCTGTACATGTGCACGATCTCAGAACTTGGAGCAGCACTCTGAACTTGGTGGAACTCCTGCAGGTGAAATCCGTCTTTCTAGCCTCGTCGTCGTTGCAGATTCGAATGGTTTAAATACTTAAAATTAAACACTTCAAGTTGGCACGAGTTTCGCGCCGACACAACACAGAACCGGTCCCACACGTTGAGTTCGTCAACGTGAATTGTTTTTAAGATTAGATAAGGACTGGATCACACAACGCAGCACGACGGAGGAAGAACTCACGAAGCGAGCGATAACGGTTGACGGCTTTGACACGAGAACCCAGTGGTGATATGGAGGTTAGATACGAACTGACATAAAAACTGGCGGAAAGCGATGGAAGTGCTGTAGGTGGTAAGAAGGAGAACTATTGCGCGTGGCGGGAATATTTGAAATTTTAAATCTCGAGTAATATTATATAATTATATTTAAGTTATAAATTTTATAAATTTCATCAAGAAAAATCGAAATCAAGCGAGTAACATGCCTTAAAATTTTCATCTTGGAAAATTTTGTGACTAGAAGTTATATATCAATATCAATATCAATCTTCATAAAAATAACTTATCTGTAAAAAATGGAAATTACTTAACTGGCGCATTGAAATAATAAAGAGTAATAATAATAATAATAATAATAATAATAATAATAATAATAATAAGTAACAGAAATAATAATTCAATAAGAAAAGAAATAATTTTTTTTGACTGTAACTAAATATTTTTGTATTTTCCAATGCGAAAATATAATAATAATTAAAATAGTTAAATATATTCGGTATTATATAATTAGGAAACAAATAAAAGTTAATTCATATTTTCTTGCAGTTTTGAAATTGTGATTGAAATGATAAAATTGAAAAATGCTAATTAAATATCGTTATAAGTATGAAAGAATAATAATGTTAATAATATTTAATTGTAATAAGATCAATAAAATTGATATTTGAAAAATGCAGGTTCCTTTTGTACAACTGGTACAACTTTAGCTCAGAACAGTCGATAACGTGTGTGAAGGAAAGTAGTTCCTTTCACTTGGTGCAGATGACGATATAAGTTCATTTCAAATATTAGCAAACAATTAAATTTATTCAAAATAGCATTGAAAATATATCATGAGATTGACATACATGCGACAGACATCGCTCTGATCGCTCTTTCACACATTTCTGAGAAATATTAGATCATGCTCAGTTTCATCGAATATGAACGTGCTCGTATCTCGTATCAAACAACTTGATAGTTTCAAATGAAACAGGAAATATTAATATCAAACTGTTTGAGTATAAATGCAGAATTATTGTATGGAATGTGTGTAATTTTCCGATATTGTTTGCATTAAATTCATGAAAATTTATCATTTTCAGGGCTTTTCCGTTATAGTAAGTTTATAAGCACCTAGAAATATCTGATAGAAATAAGTGAACTTGAAATTTGTTTGCACATTCCTTATGCTTGATTTCACTTTGTATTTTCAAGTAGCTGAAATACTTCAAGAACTTTATAAAGGTTTAAACAAAATTACGTAGAAATTTCATTCAAAAATTTATTGGGCTAGGAGAGAGTTTTTAAAATTGTAAAAGGTATTTAATTTTTTTTAATTGTTCAAAGTCGACGATAAATGCACAAAAATCGAGGCAAAAACTATCATAAAAATTATACTGTGGTGCTATAATGTAACATACTTAAGTTATTGCAGTTCTAGATCAAATTCCAAGGCGTTATTCTTAATAGATTGGTTTTAATTAAAGAAGATTTTAGTGTTTTTGAGGTCAGGAATGAGTTACGATTCATTTATTTTTAGACATAATTTTTTCGTAGGCTTTTGTTAGATTATTAACAATTGTTGTTTTTTTACATCTATAATTTGATACAAAATTATAATACCATTGATTTTTCTTTTTCATAATCCATAAAAAAATTCTGCATCCCGTTGAAGTATTGAAAACAAATATTTAGGATGGACATTTTTTACATCCAGCTAATAGTTTTTTAGAGAAGTGCCTGTTTTTAAAATAAGTAGCAACTATTATCGGCTTCTATGAATCGATTATATGGCTTAAAAATTTTTTAATAATTAAAAATAATTATCTTAGAGAAAAGAAGATATATTTACCAATATTCTTCACAGTGGTCCTTTAGTCGTTAGTTTCGTTAAACACATGTTGGACTGGCGCACTCATCTCTTTGGTGGCTGAGTCTCATCATAGACGAAGAAGAAGACAACGTCGTCGGGGGCAAAGCGGCCAAGCCGGCTCGACGCCAAAATCAGCTCAGTCGCTTTCCGGTTGGTGTTTTATAAATACTGCAGACAGAAAGAGAGTGCACCGAACACAGTAGTCGTGAAATCTCGAAGTCACTCGGACAGACCTCTAGAAAACTCGTTAATCACATAAAACAGAACTTTATTCAATTTTCAAATAAAATATCCCACTCTCCCCCTTTTCACTATGTAATCGCAACATCGCAGTCACCCTGCCTTGTTATATGTGAAGTAAAAATTTGAGTGTGATGAAAAAAATAATAATAAATGTAAGTTATACTTTTTAAAAATAATAAAAAAATATACAAATAATATTCAAGTGATATTCAAGGAGAATAAAAATAAACTTTAGAATATACCAGAGATAAAACAAGAATTTTGTGCTGAGTGTGAAAATAAATCAAGATCTATAATTAGTACTAATTAAAAAAAGTAATTATTTCAAAAGTACTCTTTTACTTATTCATATAAGAGGCGAAAATGCCAAGGCGCCACCTTCATTTTATCTTGCAGTATTGTTGGCAGTAATTGGTGAACTGTCTTTGCAGTTATGCAACTCAAAGTTATTATTCTCTAAAAATTTAAAAGAGACAATCTGGACTAAATAAATTTAATTATTCATAAAATCGTTTAACAAATTATGTTTAATGAATGGAAAGGTGGAGAAAGCAAGATCCTATAAAGTAATTCTGCAGTCGACGAATGCAGAGGAAATAATGCTTCCAAGGAAGATGAGAAGAGTTTCCTGGATCAAAATTCACGAGAAATCTCAATCTACATCATGCAATGATCTCGAGAACATCATAAATCCAATATTTAAATTGCAACCGTGAATAGACTTTCGTCGAATCATATAAAATTCGTTTGAAAGTTGGCGAAGTGCCAACTTTATCGACAATACCACATAATCGACACCTGGTGTGGATTCGTCAGAATGAAATTTACAGCACTGTTCAAACTATAAGTATGAGAATGTAGTGCCTCGTGAATTACTCTATTAACTTTTATGTATATAGTGAATTGATTCAAAAAGCGGAAGTACAAGTGCAGTGGAAAAGTAAGAATGAGTCTGACCAAGAAGGCGATAGGGGGATCCATTCACAGGATACGAGAATTCGAATTGGAAAAGGTAAAAGACTGAAGTAGCTACAATTTTTACATAATTTTAGGATTAAAGGAGAAAAATATGAAGCACATAAAAAATTTTGCAAATCGATATAATTGTTTTGTTTTCACTAACCGCGACTCATTCACTTTGAAACACAATCAAGTAAACAGAGATGTTAAATCAACTTATATTAAGAGGAGAGTCATAAACTATAATAGAAATAGCGTTCTACGTCTTTTGATAGCAGCAATAAAAAAGACTTCTCTATTTCCTCTGCTGATAATAAATGTCGAGACTACTCTTTTATTGCAGATATACTCCGCTATCTTTTTCCTCACATATTTTATGAAAATTTTAATTCATAGCTGAAAAGAGTAGATAATTTTCATTCTTTATGATTACACGTGAAATGGATTAAATAACCGGAAAAATATAATAACAATTGAAGGTAAATGGCCTCAGCACATGGTCTTTTGATGGATTAAAGCCAATTTTTATATATAGGTATATCTGGTATATACATAAGTTAATGGTGGTCACATAACAAATCTCAAATACCTTAATGTCTTTCAATATAAGATATGCTTTGAATTACCTACCATGGGTAGATTTATTATGTGTATAATAATCATTTGTGCCCATTTCATAAATATTATATATATATATATATATAACATTTAATTAATTATTATTATATATAACATTTAATATCCATTTATATCCTTTAAAATAATAAAAATATCTTGAATTTTATTAAAATCACTTTAAAATCCTCAAAATCCCGTACAATTCAATAAAATCTCTTTTAATATCATCAAAGCCTTCGAAATCTCTTTAAATTCGTTAAAATCACTTAAAACTCCTAGAAACCTCTTTCCCTTAAAATTACACAAAAATCTTCAAAATCATAAATCTCTTGAAATCTGTTATAACTCTCGTAAATCTCTTAAAATCCCTACTAAAGTATACTACTTAGATAATGTGTGGGAGATATTTTAAAATATATATAGAAGTTTTTTTATGAGGTACAAGGGAGCAGAAATTGATTTCGGATGTTAATCGAGATAAGTAATTAGTGACCTTATAATTTCTGATTATTTCTCAAATGTGGAATTTTTCCACGCGGGATTAATGGATCTTTAAGTTTAATGACATACTTGGTGTAATTTTTCTGGCACATTAGAGGTGTGACAATTCGGAATTAGTAAATACGCAAGTTGCATTGAAAATTGGTGTATGTGCTATGCAGTAATAACTCAGCGAGTCTACTTTCCAGAACAGAAACTGAGACCCAGAAATAGTGCAACATACAACATTTATACATTTGCCGAAGAACGCGCTGCAATTTCGCTTCTCCTGGCATTAAACCAGCATTCTTCAATGGCTGTTGAAACGTTCAGACAATGCGTATAGATTATGGACATAGTTAAAAAGAATCCATCTTCTTTCTTTAATTGTACCTTTTAACTTCACACTTGTAGGTCTTTGGATTGTAGATCATGCGTCTTGCTGCTTTACATTTTACTTGAAAATGAGATATGAAATTATCTCAAAACATAAATGAAATAGATAAAGTTTCTATAATAATTAAATGATCTAATCCTATCCTCATTCTGGATATGAATTTTAAGAAAATTAAAATTATTTCATGTTCTTCAAGTTTGTCTTGTATAATATGAAATATATATGCTTTCCATCCATGGGTTCGTTGCGAATGGAAGTGGGGTTCTATTTATAAAAAGAGCCATGCATGACTCAAGCTGTTTTTCCATGAATCTCTTCTCCACTTATTCTGGCATGTAAATACCAAAAAAGCATTCCATTTTATAAAATATCGTTTTCCTAATTTTCTCTGATTTCTCAATCTTTATATGAAATTAAAGAAACAATTTTTTCCCGGGATATTATGTATTTCAATCTAATAAAAATCAACTTTTTTTAATAAAAAAAATTGTGCATATTTATACTGTGAAAAACAATTGATACATATCGGATTTCTAGAATAGAAAAATGGTTAAGCGAGTAAATAAAAATGTTTTTTTAAAGGTGAATCTGGTTGAACAATTTGATATTCTTCAAATCGTGGGTGAGGGATGGTTTGGAAAAATTCTTTTGACTGATCATCGAAGTACGCAGACGGAAATGGTTTTAAAAGCCTTGCCGAAGGCTTACACTAGCATTACGGATTTTTTTCGAGAATTCCATTATGGACTTCACCTATCAGCTCATAGGAATATCATTACTACGTATGATGTGGCGTTTGAAACAGCGGGCTTCTACGTCTTCAGTCAAGAGTATGCACCACTTGGTGAGAGATGTGATTACGTTGCATGCCAGACGACATTCGTCGATAACATTGTCGGCACAATACCTAATAATAAAACAATAATAATACCCAGCTAAGATAAAATCTTCTTTACTTGCTTATTAAACCTGCAATTAATTACAATTGATTATAAGCGATTATCGTAAATCACAGCCATTCACATTAAATATCAGCCAAAAGGTCAAAATTTCGACATTTCCATGAAAGATTAAATTACTATGAAATTACTTTGAGGAAGAAATTACAACTTAAACGAATATTTAAATATGTTTTAAATATGTGTAAAGTAAGTTTATTTGTTCGTGTATTTCTTCCTTAATTTTGTTAAAGCATCATATTCCTTCTTAAAGAAAATTGAATAAATAATGGGCTTGTTGAGTAAAAATTGATGTTCGATATTTTGCCTCTTCCTTATCTTCCTACTTGAATACCATTAATCCTTCAATTTAAAATAAACATAACGATAATTTATCAAGGCCCTCTTTACTGGGTATCCATTAAGAAATTTTTTTCTTCACAGGTGATCTTACGTCAAACGTGACGGAAACCGGGTTAGGTGAGCTGCACGCCAAAAGGGTAGCCAGGCAATTGGCTGCTGCTATATATCACATACACAGCAGAGAACTGGTTCATCGTGACATCAAACTGGACAATATTCTCGTTTTTAAGAGTGACTTTTCCAGAATTAAACTCTGCGATTTTGGAGAAACCAGAAAAATTAATACTGTGGTTCGTAGGCATAATGAATGGCTACCTTACTCGCCACCGGAAGTGTTGCAGCTAGATACTGATGAAACCTATAGGTATGGGTAATAAAGAAAATGTCTTTTGGCACCTTTGCTTTTTAAAAATAAACATTATAAACATTCATTTAACGTATATTCTTTTAATACTTTTTTATCTAATGTTTTATACTACTGAAAGATTGACACTGTAAAAGTTTCGCGAAATTTCTCTATACAATTCCTTATTCTTATTTAATTATTATTTGATTATTATTTAGCGTCCCAAAAATCTTAGGGACAATTTCCTAAGAAATTTTTTACAGTGAAGATTAAGAGGAAATGTTATGTTAATTTGAAAAAAGAAATAAACATGATTTACACTCATTCTTATTTAATTTGAGAGTTAAAAATGTAAGAATATTCTTTAAATTGTTGAATGTTGTAAAATAAATCGATGTTAATTAATATTTAAATATAGAGCTCTTACTGCCCATGATGTGTGGCAATATGGTATAGTACTTTTCGTATGTTTGACTGGATGTCTTCCATGGCAGAAAGCAGCATCCGACGATCCTCGATATACCAGATACTTAAACTGGCATTCAGCTACTTTGAACATTGCCAAGAAACCAAAGCTATTTCAACTCATTAGTTCGCGAGCTCAAAGGTAAATTATGTATTTAATATATTTTAAAGAAATTGCACCAACTATTGAACGTCGTGAAGATTTTTATAAATACAAATAAGTTTTATTAGCTAATTTAATTTCCTTTTTTTATTAAAATAACACGCATGGTATAGAAAAATGTTTAATTTTTACTGTAATCCATTTAGTAAGCCAATACTTAGCCAATAAAATTGATGATTTTCTACAGACTTTTCAAAAGACTGCTAGACCCTAAGATGGAGAAGCGACCTGTGAGTGTACTCGAAGTCAATAAATTTGTGGAAGATAGATGGTTAGCAAAACTTGGAGCAGAAAAAGCATTAAACGGTACGCATCGATGTAACAAGTTCAGGTTAGATATACAGCTTTTAAGTAACACATTTTGATTCATAAAAAGAGATCTTCATCTCCGTTCTATTGATTCAAATGCAAAAAGTATATTAACTTGTTAATTCTTGTTTAATTTAAGTTAATTTAAATTTTACTATCTTAATAATTTGGGTAAATAATATTCGAGTACATTTAGAAATTAATTTTTAGCCACTTTTATCCAATTAGTGGATGCAAATGTAAATGCAGAACGCATTTAAATTAAATGCATAGGATAGTTTCCTTGAAGGCTGTTTCTTAGTTTGCGAACGGTGTGTACTTCGAAGACGTAATGGCGGGTATTCGAATTACTATTACAATTCATTTAGCTTAAATTGCATAGTGTAATTCGCGCAGTGGGGAAAGACGATTTTGGTCAGCCATACCGTCAGAGGTAATGGGTTGGACAAGCTGGCTTAGCACGATTAACAGTGGAGTGAAACGGTTACAAACACCTCAAGCCCACAACATTAACCAGTACATCTACCTCCAGTCCTCCACTGCTATTCTAATTTGCATTACTCGTTTTCAGAAATTTTTTACTAAATAAGGAATTAAAAATTTTATAATTAAATTTCAGATTTCAAAATAAAGTATTAAAATTAAGATGCAATAGACACTCGAATTTACTGTAAAGAAACTTTATTCACATTTTTAAAATTTTATGTAAAAATTCCACGAAATATCCTGAAATCCCTTAAAATTCTGCAAAACCTTTTAATAAAAATTTTGTATTTAATCGGAAATTTGGTCTTTCATAAAGTCTACAAAACTAAAAGCTAAAATCATCATTTTTTTGCAGGTGGTGCCGACGAAAGAGACGAATTATGTCCCTCGATGTACAGTTTCCACAGTTCCGTAGAAGAAAAAAATCAACTCCTTTATACTCTTACCCGATATGGAATCGAAACGACTGTTGATCGTTCCAAAAAAAAGGACCGAATCAGAGAATGGATCCAATCCAGTGCAATCGTCGAAGAAAACGAAGAGGAATCTGAACTCGAAGATGTCAACGAAGAAGAGAAGGAAGAGCAAGATATGAAAGGAAGACATTTTCCAGAAACGCGGCAGAATGTGGAAACAACTAGGAAAACCAGAAGGACTTCTACAGAAGGAACATCTCGAAGAAATGGATCTACAAATCAAAAATCAAGGATCAATAGAACTGAATTGTTAAATAAAAATAATGCTTTGTCGATGGCTTCATCAAAACCCATTGAAAGGAAAAATCCATTTGCTCCTCAAGTTGCTGAAGAAAGAAAAATTGTTGCGAAGTTTGCAAGTTTTCCTAATGGGGATCCAAACTTAGCTTTTCAAGGCAATGGACTTGATTCGATTGTTGACACGAGGTTCGACGGAAGTCAGATTCCGATAAATAAATCGAACACTGAATTGATCGAGCAATCGGTCGTTCATGTCAAAGGTTATCTCTTCAATAATGAGCAATTGAGAAAAGCTGCTACAGATTCGTCAAGTAGTAGCGATACTAGAAAAGAAACAATTAGGTTTGTCGTCATTCCGACTCGTTACAATTTTAGAAAATATTTCAAGAGAATTTGAACCTTTTGATTCCCAATGGAACAAGTTTCCAAAATTTTAAACTTGAAAATTTTTCCTATTTCCTGAATTTTAGAGATCTAATTTTATGATTTTTCTTTCAGTCATTCTCAATATAATGGAGCAACGGTCACAGTAGTCAATCATGAACGTAGCGGAACTTCGAGCGAAGCTTCCGGTTCTATCAGAGGTCCGAGTTTAGAATCGTCGACTTCAGGTCCAGTAGTTGAAGAAGCGATTATTGAACATCCTGTACCAAGAAGTCCCCAAGCCCCAGTTAGGAAGCATCGCTCGCAAACGGCTCCATTTCCGGCACCGATTTCTCATCTCGATGGAAGTCGAATCGAATCGATACCAGCTCAAAGAATTCGATCTGCTACAGTTTTGCCGATCGTTAGGGGGGATCAAAGGTCAAATGGAAATCCTCAACCAGTTCAAAAACAACCAATAAATAACTTAACGATGTCCGTGGCCTCGCAACTGGTCATGCAAAGCTTCAATGCTATGCATACTTTGAATCAGGTGAATAGAAAATAAAATATTACGCTCTATTTAATTCTATCTCTGAACATTTTTAAGTCGAGATGTTTTTAACGTTAATGTCTTTTAATATTAATGGCTTTTAATATTTTGAAAGCAGTTTTGTTGAGTTTTTCAGTTTAAGTGAGGTTGATGTATAAATCCATCAGTGAAAACTTTTCACTTTTCATCTAGTTTATTAGCAAAACCAAAGGCATTTCTATACAGAATCAAATATTTAATGAAAATTGTAAAACGACGACCAATTTAGTATTCCTATAGAGTTAAAGTAATAGCATTTTTCATTCGGCTGCACCTGTTGCAATGGGCGTAGGTTTGAGTCAGAAGTGTTGCTTCAAATTACGCTTCATGAACACCAGAGAAAGAAAATGAAAAATTCTATTAGAAGTATTGCACTCCATGCAGTGGAAGAGTTTGTTTAATGGTGGGTGGTTTAATAAAAGTCCTATTAGAGAATTACATTAAAAGACAATAAAGAATACAATATATACAAAGAAAGAAAGAATGAAAACAAATTCAAGTAACTTTAAGGAATTTAATTTAATTTTCTCCACATTAGAATCAAATCCTTGAGCTCCAACCCAAAATAGAAAAGTGTAAATTTACTGTAATTTATCTAATTTATATTTTCTTTTACAGACTCCAAAACCTATGAAACCCAACAACCTTGAAAAAAATGTAAGTCGCGCAAAAGCACCCCCAAATTATGGTAAAGACTTTTATGAACATTACGGAATTGCCCAAGGTGCTATCGCTAAGTCAGAAATTAAAAGAGCAGGTGGTTCGAATAGCGGAAGTGGAAGCAGATCGGTCAGTAATTGAAACGCTTAGTGGACTATTTATTTCTTCAATAATTTTCCAAAATAATATTTAAAGAATTTATTGTACGTTGTTCTTTTCAATATTGCTTCGTTTGAGTGTGAAATATGAATACTGAACTTTCTAAAAATATCGCGAATTTTATATTTCCTCTTATTAATCGTAAAATTATAGGTCGTTGATAAGTGGAAGTGAATGCGGGAATTAAAACAGTTTTCTCAGGAAAACTTTAAGACAATTATGTTACAAGCTCATTACTATTAAAAATAATTAGAGAAAATTGTCAATGTATTTTAAAAGTATCTAAGTCAAATTAATAGTCTAGTAAAACAATTACATAAAAGGTTTGGTTATTAAATAAGGAAATTTATATTTAGATTTAGATTTAGATAAGAAATTAAAATTATAAAAATATGAATGTCTTCGCACTGTATAAAAAAAAATACATTTTCACTTTTTTTGAAAAGTTTCTTTATATTATACGTACTATTAAAAGCACTTACATATCACCAGGGCAAAAATTTATTTCTCAAATGAAAAATATTTTACAGACTGTAAATTGTAGAACATTATTTTTAATGATCCGTTAATTAAAGTATATTAGCACTTCTGTCCCAATTTTGTTTATATTCATTCTTAGTTCTAAGAAATTTAATTAGAATTTAATTATTAACCCTTCGTAGTTTAAAAGAGAATTCTATAATTTTGAAGACGAGAAAAAAAATATATACATAGTCAGTAAGATCATAATTCTTAAGAAGTTTTTATATTTCATTTCCCAGAGTAATTAATAATCTTCTACATATTTATTAACTTGTGATAACCATTTTCAACGAGGAGTGAAATAATAAGTTGGTTACTTTTGCACCAGGGGCATGCAAAAACACTTACTCGAGGGGTCTAGAGGAATGTGACTCGTGAGATGAAAGTAATTACTTCGCAACGAGGTAGATACAGTATGTAACATAATTAAGAGGTACATAAGCAGCACAGATCGCGAACGAGATGCAATTATAATAGCTTTTACTTAACCCTGGAGAGTGCCAAGTGCATCCTAGTTATAGAATTTAACACTTTCAATCACTTAAGGTTCAAAAATGACGAAAATATATGAAACGTTTGAAAAAAAGTAATATACAAGGGAGTAAAACTGAAATATTGTAAATTGAGACTATAATTGTAAAATAAAAATCATTTTAGTAGCCAATTAAATTTAAGATGAATTTGATTTAATTAATATAGATTATAGTGACTTGTGAAAGTGGGAAGAAAAACAAAATTTAGCCCACCTTTTCTATGTCCAAATCTGTAAAATATATTCTGTTTGGCGTCCTAATTTATAACTTTTTTTTCATGTGAAAAGAAAATTGTTAAAAGTGTTAACTGAATCATTTTATTTTCGTAGTTGAATAAACTAGAAGAGAGATACAAGTCTGGATCGTACCACGGTGAACGCAGGTGTTAAATTCAAAGGAAAATTAATGTAAACAAAGTTTGATATCATGTTAACACATGGTAGACAGATAAGGCCCACAGGGAGTGAATAAATTGTGAAGCCCGACCCTGATGCTCACTTTAAATGCGATTTTTACCTATGCTAAGAGGTAGATAAAAATCATGTAAAGATAACAGTTATAAAAGGATGTCATTGTATTCTTAACTATATTTTGTGTGAATTATGTTACAATCAACATTTTTTTTCTTATTGTATATGAAAACGAATATTGCGACACTTTTTTACGAGCCTTTTCATATTTAACTTTATTATGACGTACTAACTACACTTAATTTTTTTATTCCTAAGAATTCAATATTTGGGAATTATCATCTACATATTTACATTCTCACTGTATATTTTATACAAGAATATATCTGATGATCATGAAATGTGAAAAAATTCAATATGAAAGAGTGAAAGGCTTCTGACCCAAGGAACATGCGTCATCCATGATTGAATGTTTGCTACCTTCATTGTCGCCGCGAATCTTTTAAAATGCCGATGAGAATTAATGAATTGGTGTTAAATACTAATGATAGGCTACCAAACCATCTGTATCCTTGTTACGGTAACATACTCTGGTTTTGGCGTTTGTTCCAAGTTGAATCGTGCGCCCCAGGCGAATTCAAATTTGCGAACGAAACTTTTTTTGGCTGAAAATTAATTTGTCTACAGGCACTTTTGTACGTGAATTAAAAAAAAGTGAAAATGGAAGTAAAAGTGAAAAAGTTACATAATCGCCCCCTATAAGATTCAAATATGCGGGTTCAAAGTAAACAAGTATTTAAAGAAAATTTTTAATTTGAACAAGCCCCTTGTCCTTCCTTCAGAAACGCAATTATGTAATGTTTGAACAGTCTCTAAAAATATAAATGACTCTCTTCCGGGAGGTCTATCAAATCTAGTGAATTAACTTTCATCACTTTAATTAGAAATTCTCTTATTGAAAGTTCCATACAGTTACAGAAGGCGAGGGTGTTGTAACGAGGGCAAGTAAAATCATACGCTCAATTTGTCACCATAATTTTCAATATCCCTTAAAAGAGTCTTCGTCTGAATCGAAAGAATGGGAGCCGCGAGATTGCCTACGATTCAATTCGATTCTAGCCTCGGGAAAGGTAGGGGCGTTTGCACGCACCATAAACGATTAATACGGTCTCGCGTGTCGGGTGACTTTACTCATACAAGCAAAAATTGCAATGACGACTCTTTACTGTGGATTGCAAACGCGTCTCTTTGTTTCGAGTAAAACGCACCTCGTGGAGGTGGTGACGCTTGAGGGTGTTCAATGGTATGAGGTGAAAGTTGTTCCATAGGGGTGAGAAGTAAGGGGGTGGCAAGAGGCAAGAGGGCTAAGAAACAAGCGGAGAAGGGAGGAGAGAATTAATTTATTAAACGCTGGCACTCGCTTTCCCTCGGGATAATAATTCAAGACAGGTATCAAGCAGTGGTGAGCTTACGTTATAAATTAAAGAATTATGCGATGGAGATTGCATAAAGAAATTCAAGGGCAAAACTTGTACTTCCTTGCTGTAAGTCATAAACCACCTGCACACATTTTGAACATTAATCGTAGCCTTTTTATAAATTGGGGAGAGATGAATTTATTTTAATTGTTGGATTTTTTTATATAAATTCCATTTACTGATCGAAACTGATAAATCGAAATCTTTTGCAGTTAGCTTTCCTAAATCGTTTGGTAGTTAATTGGAAAAATTAGGAAATATTCCCAAACTCTTTGTGAATTAAAAAATGCTGGTGACCTCCTTTATATGAAATGTAGAATAACGAAGATCAAAAAAATTAATGTATATTCTGATGTAAATTATTACACTGAATCTATTAAAGAAACTGTATGAACTAGTGTATAAATGAAACCCATAGGCTGCTGATAAAGAAATGCAAATAGAATATAATAATATAAATATGATTTGCGTCTGGTACATATTTCTTTTATTGAATTATGGTGTGAGTATACAAAAAAATGTGTGACTTTTGTTATAAGCGGGGAAAGTTCAAAGGAGGATTATATTTAAATTCAGGGAGGGACGTTAATACACATTCTTCTATTCATATGCAAATATCTCCAGCAGACAATGAGTGTGCTAACATTGTACACTGGCTCCTCACTAATAAAGACTTGGGTATTTAAATACAGTTATGTGCTAATTACTTGCCGGTTTATTCGATATTCACAATCATGTATGATAAACTAACTATAGAAATGCATTACAAAAATCTTTTCGTTAGAGAGGACTTGCGATTATATATTATACAAAAAAGAATCAGATATTACGTCTCATTTTACTTATAGAATATAATTAAGAAAATGAGTAGGCTTGAATATGCAATTTTCTGATTTACCTGCAGTTTAACTTTAACGATAATTAGAAAACAGTTTATTACTTCGCTTTCTAATTTCCAATGATTGTTTAATAAGGACCTTTAACATGAATTTGCTGAGGAATTCCACTTATAATACGTATGCCCGCAGTTACATCGAAAATCGCGCAGTTAATGTGCAGCCACGGAAATAAGACTCGTGCAATAAAAGTCAGGGTGCCCTGTTGTGTCTCCGTAGACCCGTAGAGGCGTTTTATGACCCCCTGATGTCGTGAGCCACGTCGTATTCCCATACTATACGTGCAATGGGCGCGTAAAGTTGGATAGGTTCAGGTCATAACAATATGTTTTGCACAGATGGCGCCTATGACTTTGCCCTTTTTCTTATAAGTATAAGAATATTTAAAAAATACCTCACATTCTGGAGTTAAACCATTTAGTACGAAGTCTTGGAAGGGGTTCACAAAATTTCCCACCTTAAAAAATATAAAAACAAACCATGTGCTGATAATGAGTTAAATTTTTTTCCTTTGGTGTTTAGATTATAGTTTAATATCATCCCAACCCAATTTAGAGTTTTTATTTTGATTCAAGTCATTCATATTACGTATGGAAATTGTCCAGCTTAGACATTTTTAAATATTGTTAAATATTTAAAAATATTAGATATTTTTAAATATTTTAAATATTGTGTAGTTAAGGAAAAGTGTTCCTTTTAATCTTTATAATTGCCAATTTAATTACCATATCGTTGCCCCATAAATGCCTAATTATATTAAAATATTTTTATTGGAAATAGAATCCCCGACTAGGTTCTCATCAGAACCCTATTTTAAATAGGGATAAATGGGGCCATTTTTGCTAGTATATTTTTGGATAAGCTTTCCCTTTAAAAATGAAGTGGAGCATTTTTAATACATAAAAGAAAAAGTATGATAAATTATGCATTCGTAAAAAGCCTAATTTTTCAGGAGGATCCACCCCAAAAGGAATATATGTAGATAAAAATTATGATTTATCCGATCATAATGCGAGCTGACAGATACGGGTATAATAGTCTGTAGACTGGGTTAAACACACTTCATGATTCTCCTGAGAAAGTGAGTACACATACCGGGATCGATCGATACAAGTTTAAGCCACGATAAAAGCGAACGTAATGACGGTAGGGCGATTTAAACGCTTTGTCTGTATTAATGCCACCTAAAGTCTCGCTAAATCAATCGCAAAATGAGATTATGTCTGGACCAGTTCATGTGGTAGACTTATAGTTAGATTTTATTCATAAAAAGGCGAACTTATGGTTTGGCGCTAAAATTGCTTGGTATACTTATTAAGTATAGCGAGCTAACTTTGGATTTTATGTTAAACACTTGTGCTCGAGTTGTAACTGTTTTGTGCGCCTTATTTTATATTCTAAACTTATCGCGAATTTAAATCCATGCATCAAGTATTTTTACATGATTTCCTTTTGTTTTATGTATTTATGGACCGAAGTTCAAGGCCGACGTGATTGGTCGATTCATTATAACGTTATATAATTGCACAAAAGATCAATAAATTAAAACAGTATCATATATTTCTATAAATATTAAAAAAGAAACGACATATAGACATGAGACATAAAACATTGTTAGTATCTTCTACAGATCTAAGTTGTGATCCTTATATTCAAGACATTAATGTAATTTATTTGGGGTCCATAAATTCAAAAAATTTATTTTTAATACGAAGCTGAATATATAAATGCGAAAATAGAAAGCTGAGAAAGGTCGATCTGGTGCGAAAGCATTACGTCAAATTTCCTGGAAGAAGACCGTCATAAACCCGCAGATCGGTAGAAGATATTCATAGGTTGACAGGCGTGCTTTAAAAAATATTGTTTCAAGCTGAAGAATCTTCATGAAGGAATGTTATTATTACAGGCCAGTGTCAATGGTGCCATTGCCTCGATAAAACTGAAACACATGCCTGACTGAATTGCCTAATACAAGTACGTTCTGCGTTGACATTTCAAACTTCTTAGTATTGAGTAGTGAAAGGGTGCAATTTAAGCAAACCGTCACGCTAATTTACCAACAGGCGATTCTTTCTGCTGTGTGGTCTTTTATAGTCAATTAAGTGGATTAATTGATATAGGGTATGAAAATGAAACGCTTGTCGATTTAACGTCAGTGAGATTATGACTCATAATTATAAACGGATTTCTAGACCTCTTCATGAATCTCAAGTGTGTATTCCATATCTAAAGTAAAGCCTTACAACTTCTATACCAATGATAAATAAATAAATACTTTAATTATAAAACCATCTATATTATCTATTTATAAATATCTAAGTCAATAGTTTATAAAGTATCGCAGTATAGAAATATGTAAATATACGAATTTTTCTAATTTATTGGCCTAATTATAAAATTTGTGAGAGGGTCAATTAATACGAAAATTAGATCAAATGACAGTGATGAGAAAATATGAGAACTGATTTCCGAGAGAAAGTAAGTCAATCTTAAAGGTACGTAATATTTTATCAAAACTTTCATCAATGATGTTGGTGATGTGTATAAATTAAGTGAGTATAGCAGTATACTCTCTTGTTTAAGCTATTAATCCTCGAAGGTAAATAATTAATGTTCAGCTGCGAACTGTCTCGTGCAGCTGTGAGGAGTATTAACGGTACACGGGAATCTAATTTGGTTGTAATCGAAGGGTTTCAAAAAACCCTCTTTCTTTTACGTATTTGCACATCCAGAGCGTTTTGCGTTCTTCACGCAGTTCTACGAGTTCCTCACGCTTTCAACCCTTCTAATTCCCTATTGACATACAAGTCGACATCCAACGTTCGACACGGTACTTCTTAAAAGCAATTTGTTGCCCATATACTTATTTAACTAACAAGGTGTCCCTCTCCGAAATTTGTTGTCATCATTTTTAATACCTAGAGATTTGAAGTGATTTTGAAATATACTTCTTTATCGATGTTCCCGTTAGCGACATTTTAATTAAATTAACAAACTGTACCATACATCATAAATTTTAACGATTTTCTTAACAGCATCTATTATCTAAGGGAATTAAAGCTTCAGTTTACAAAATATTACTGCTATTTGTATGGTAATGATGGTTATTCAAGAAATAAACGCATCCAATCAAAACTTGATAATGTAACGACAATACAGCTGAATCGAGAAGATTAGTGGCAGTCTGCGGTCGTAAATTGTGTCGTGAACTACATACATATTTATCTTGATATTTGCTAAGGCTTGCCTGGGTGGTTGCATGTCTCAGCTTAGAAATAGAAACACGGATGTTTCACCATTAGATTTATTTTACAGAGGTTGCAATTTGTGCGGTTTGCGAATGATTACGGGCTTGGGAGAAATTTCCAAAAAGACGGAATGCGCTTCAGAGATTGTCAACACACACAGAAAACCAGTATAAACATGTTCCTGATGTTGCCAAGTAGGTATCAAATACCAAGTGGTTCAAAAAGCAATGCTCATATATATATATGAGTTGAGTATTGTGACTGAATGACAAATTATCTAGTATTTATGCAATTACTTGAATCTACCATAATTAATCTTTATATTTTATTTGCTATTTATTAACAAAGTTAAATTATCGCATATATTGATCATTTTGAGCTCTGTCATTTCCAATTTCTCCAGAAGCAATTACTTTTTTTGCTGTATAAATCATTCACATGCTACCATCCGCAGCACTTGCGAAACAATTTATCAAGAGACCTAGGATTATTTTTTCAAAGTCCAATTCTGACCAGTAATTACATTACGAATTAATTCGTAAACAGTTTTTCCCCATCCATAGTCGAGGTAGGTAGTAAAAATTGGCAACATCAAAGGGGTTCAACAGTAAATAAAAAAATGAGCGAACGTAAAAGAGAAACGTGATTACCTGCTTTTATAAAAAATTACATTGCTAGGCACTCAGAGAGTCAGATTTTTCACGAGGGCTATATAATAATTTCGAGTATCGCACACCAACTGCACGTGATTGGAAATGACTGGAAGGTGACGCTTCAAAAGCTAATGCAGTTTCTAATTACCCGAAGGATGGTGACCCATTTTTTACTGTTTCAAAGTATAAGGAGTATGCTAGAGTTAAACTTCATGGAAGCAAAGTTTTACAACCTTTTTATTTGTCTTATTTTTATAATCATGAAAAAGTATGCGGAAAGTATTTACTCATTCTTAATTTCATTTAATCGGCTCACATTGTTCCGGTACTTGAGACTTGAGTTTTCAAGATTGCAAAATTGCGAACGAGTTGTGCGATTTCGTGTCGCGCTAACGAAGGCAGGCGTTAGATACTAACGAATAACAATTTATCTTGATGAGAGGATAAGATAAGATCTGCTATAAGAATGTTCGCGCTAGACGCTGTGCTGTTCGATTACAATCGGTACAAGCATCTTAGCTGCCTCTCTCTTTTTCACTCCCTATCCTTCTCTCGTGATTCTTGATTCTTGCTTCTTGCTTCTTGGCTCTAGCAAAGCAAAAGATAACGAGCTGAAGGGTTGCAAAGAGATCCCATAGGGAATTCGTAGGGGGACGTGTGAACGGTCAGGGAGTTTGAAAAAGCACAAAAGAGAATACGTAACATCTACTTCCAAGAGAAGTTTGTACGAGATGCGCGTATTTTTTAATTTTAAATATCCATCATGGCCCCGAAGCATATTTGCCCTGGGAGCGGCGAACCGACCGCGTTTGTGAATGCTAATTAGTTGCATGCTGCGCGAGTCCTTCTTCCACCATCGTGCAGTTTCGCTCCGGGGGCCATGCATCACAAGATGTGATGTTTACGCGACCTTTGATTCCCTCTCTGATTTCGACTAAATGCGAATCGCTTCTCTTCTAAGGTAAACTGATGCTGCCATAGGCACGAAAGGACGAAAAGTATTCTTCGAATTGGTTGTATAATTTTACTACAAGATGCAACATTCTTTTTGTACCACCAACGAAAAGACGGCAACTTGATTCAGGATAATAAATTGCAGTAGTCATCTTTACTACTTTTGTTTCTAAGGAATCCAATTAAGTAATTATTTATGATGGCTGGGATCGTAGCTGCGCGAAAGTTAATATTTAAATGACGTAAGGGAATAGCGAAGGTGGAGAGAGTAATGCGAGGTCTTAAGAAGGATTTTTAATTGAAAGTAATGCCATGATAATTTGAATACCTGGCATAGTCTTTAAGTCTCACAGTGTCTTCTTTAAATTGCTGTGAAGCTTAACATTTAAGAGTGAAGTCTGAGAGATTTTCCTGCACTTGCGGAATATGATAGGGTCAAGTAATTTGCAGCAAAATTTCCGACAATTTTTTCCACCAATAAAGAAATATTTTCTGTATTTATAATTATTGTCAATCTAAATTCGCAAACACGCAGAATTAAAATGTGGCAAAGTAAAGAATATTATTATATAGAATGAAGAAAAAAAAATTATTTCATTAATGAATCTTGAGACTCTTTAGAAAATATGCCGAGCCACTGTAGAATTATAGAATGCTTTTGAACACTGAATGAAAATGAGACTCGTCTGCAGGTGGCTAGGAACATTAAATGAATCTTAAAATTCCCTATGTAATTTAAAGTAAAAGATTCTTTAGAAATCAAGATAAATTGAGGCAATTCTATATGCTGAATTAAAGTATTATAAAAAAGCTGAAATATTCTAAAGATTACTGAACGTTTCCAATTCACAGAAAAAAATATTTTTAAAAATGTACACTACCAGTCAGAATTGTGAGATCACTTGTTTAATTACATCAAAGATTATATTTTTTCTCTTAAGTAAATTAAAAGCTATAAGAGAAAGAATTAACTAATCTTTTACAGTGAGCTGATTAGAAGCAATTTTCGTGTAATTTGAAAATGAAGTAAACTCAAATATCCTTGAAGGAATTCAATTTTTAAATACTTATCACAGCTTTCGCACCTTGAAGGATTTAACGTGCGATTGTAATTACGAAAATCATCGCGTCGCCAGTTAGCTTAACGAGCGGATGACTAACAAGAGATCCTTATCTTTTCGCTGGCCCAACTCAGAGGCCATAAATGCTCGCCGAATGAATATATATATACACTTTGTTTATGGCTGTGATATCCGCAGTTCGCCGCCGAAGACCATAAATTCGAAGGCAGTTAGTCCTCTTGGTAGGCGTTCATCCCTGTCCGACCCCTGACCGAGAGTCGCGAAACCAACGAGCAAAGTGAATACCACGATTCTTCTTTAGTTTAGCATCGACCATACTTCTTAGACATTTTTATTCGAACCGGAGACTGTCGACCAACAAAAACTGCGACTTCGCAATCCTCAACCCTTGTAGTTAGCATCACAATAAGACAATTTCTTCAGTAGAAATAAAGTTTTTCACGACAAAGTCGTTCCAAGTAAAGGGAGAATTTTATTATGGTGTAGGGTCTCCTCTTCCTGCATTGAAAAGGATGTAAAAATTCTGACTCTTGTTTCAAATAAAAAGAAATTTTCATGTGTGGCTTGTAGGGGCTTCCAACTTGCAATATAAACTTTATGATTAACTTTACAGTTTGAAAATACACTCAACTTTTTAATACAAGAAAAAAATGTTGTATTTCTGATCCCTTTTTTTTTCTTTAATATCGTTCATTCCCTTTAGATACTAAAAAATGACTAAAAGCAAGAGCTATAAATAATAGGGAGTATAAGAAGGAGGTAAGGATGTAGCTTGGTGTAGGTGATCAATGAAAAAAGTGGTTGAAGATAAATAATAATAAAATGTATTAAAAATCGTATACAATTTTGATTCTCGTACGTGGTCGACGAACAATTACTTATAAGGCTATGGCAACATAAATAATTATTATTATTACAAAAAGACGACTGACTTCGGAACCAGGCAGTCTTGAGACCATCGATCATCCTCGCGAAAAAACGTAAAAGCGAGACGAGGGAAAGCTCCAGCGAAATAGAGGGACATGCGATACTTTTACCTTATTGCTTATAGTTCAAGAGTTAGAAAAACGAGGAACAAAGGAAAGAGACGTAATATTAACAAAAAGAAAATAAATAGAAAGAAGCAATTTCGAACTAGACATGAACCAATTACATTAACAATGATTTGGAGACCTTTTCGTATATTCTTCCTTTTATTGACAATCATCGTGACAAAGAAATTTATTCGCAAATACACAATCCTTATAAAATTTTCCCTCGTTTCTCGACGTTGCGTTCTTCCGCTCATTCTCATTAGCATTAATTTACCGTGTACTCCTTAATTTAAATGCGTAGAACGATTCGATGCACTTCACGTCATACGTCAAGTTACTTGTTACTTCCGATGTAAAGTAACATTGACCGATCGCTCGTTAAGGTTCTTTTTTACGTGATATGTGAAACTAACTTTTAACTCTTCCTACCTTAAATTTTATATGTGTACGTCTGTTTGGCAGAGGGGCCCGTCTGGAAGTACAAGACGGTTGCGTTTAAGTTGCTTGAGGCAGTTTTCGTTTTGTTCAAGTCTTTTCGACATTTTCTCTCGCTCATGTACATTGTACACTACACCACGAAACAAAACAGCGCGTTGTACTCAAAAATGTTTTTTTTTTTCACATTTTAATTTTGAAAGAGTTTGTAGAAGTCAGATCAGAATTTGGAATTTGGCAAACGCACTTACTACTTTTCTCTTTTCGCACATTTATTTATTTATTTATATATATAATATATATATTTATATATTTATCTATTATATATAATTATGTATCTTTAACCGCGTGGTTTAAGAACTACTTGAAGTCGCGTCCACATCAAAGAAACGTGGACTATAGAAAATAAGAAAATTTCTGACGATAAAAAACAAAATGAGATTTCTTCACTCTTGACGAGAAACTTTATCCTCGATCCAGACATGACACATTAGAAGACCGTGTGAACTTCGACACGCAGGTTTAATCCTTTTACATATGTAGTTTTCTATGGACTTGGTTTCTGCCACTCGAAATATGAAGAAAAGCTCTTTAAAGCAAGGTACAATAAGATTAAGTCTTGTTTCCACGATCATTTACTTTTTTTTTTTTCTCCTGTGATCAATTCTAGACAATGAAAGGACGAAGAACGCGACGCCTCTTATCTGCTAAGCGGTTGAAAAAGTTTCGACTGACTATCGTTATAAATGTATATCAAATTCTTTCTGGCGCGTTCCTCTCTGTACACTCTTTGGACGCATCGGATCACTTCCACTCGTGACAAGATTTTCGAGATCTCAAGTTTATGGTGCTATTTGCCACGATCGCGAAGGATATTTGCCTCTGTACATACTACAATCTACAATATAAACGAAGTAATATTATTTATTTACAAAGATCCTAACTCACTAGGGGTGAAATATTTACAGTAGTTTTCATCCTTTCTTAAAAGATATCCTATACACCTTCGATTTCGTCCAAAATCGCGAGCTACTTTCAATAAGAAAGATTAATTCTGATTTGTGTTTGTCAATTAATTTTTGTTAATATAAAGATTTTAAAAATCTAGGTCTTATAAGTCTAGGTCTATCTGTCGTTGAAACCAGCTCGCGAAATTCAGCTGAACCGAATTTTTCATATTGAATGTCAGAACTAGATAAATAGAGGCTTGGTCATGCCAAGACAGCCGGTTGTAAAAAAAATTTATAAATCACCGGATTCGATTCCAGTTTCAGTTCTTTATCACGTACCTATGGGTATTTTAGTTACGCGATGTCTGAAAGTCGACTCCATCGACTTCTCTAGCACACAGAAAAAAACATTTCTGAATGAAGAAGTCGAGAATTCCAATCTCGTATTTTCTACCAGCTGACTCCGCATGAAGTGACACGTAGACAAGACAATACACATTAGACGGACAAGCAGACCTCGCAGTGTCCGAAGGAGTGCAGAGAGACTACGTAGAGTAAAAGAGAGACAGAGAATTTCTCGCGCGCACATTCACTCACTTTCTCGAAGATACAAATACAGATTCGCTCATACAAAATCACAATCACACGCGCGGCATTAAGACTCTCGAGCCACGACTCTTTCGTAAGTCTTAGATACACGACTACCTTCGCTAAGGGCATGCCTCAAAGGTCATCCAGTTCAGAGAGAACGGTATTTCGATCAACTCTTCATTCGCGATTCGAAATTCCCGCAGCTCAGGAGTCGTCATGCTTGTTTCGCGCGCTTTACAATACGTATATCGAGTTTAGACGAAGAAGTCTGAGACACCACGGACTATCCAATCAAGCTTTGGAAGAGTTTCCGAATTAGGGAGATGTGCGTTTCGATTCTTCAGATTTTCGTCAAATTAGTTCATGGTTTTTGGTACAACCCAGTTTGGAAAGTTCCCTTTTGTTAATGGAATTGTTTGTTCTTACATGAAGATTTATAATGGCTTTCACGATTTATACTGGCCAAAATTTTAGTCATTGCTGACTAATAAACGACCACCAACAGCTTTACTAGATCTACCTATGATCAGGTGTAAGATTCATTACTTTTTTAACCGCAAATTCGTAAAAGCAATTTAGGCACTAAATTCGATACCGTAAAATCTGGTTCACTTAAAACAGTTCCATGACAATGAAACACTAACGAGAAAAAATTATTTTCCATAGGTTTTCATTGCTATAAGTGAACAAACTTTCGGAAGTGGACCAAGATTTCAAATGAACCAGGCTATACTCTAGATCCAAGAGGTAATCCTACTTCTAGTATTTGCAGATATATCTAAAGGCTGATCAGCACTAGGTCCTCAAAACTTGACACTCCAGGTTGCTTAATCTTTGTCACTTGGTTAAAGAGAGTTCTTCTCTTCGATCAGTAACACCATTAACAACATAATGAATCTTGCACCAATGAATATATACAGAGAGAGTAAATCTATAAACTAGAATGATCAGGTTCTGATTCTCCTGTTTTGAGCGTTCTTGATTCAACAAAGAAAGATCTTTCCAAACCCCTTGCTAAATTGTTCAACAGCTGTTGGAAACCAGCACCGCAGATTCCCTACACTTCTGTCGCCTGGGTATAAGATGGAGCTAGTCCATGAGCGGGTGTGAGAGGTCCCGTTGAGGCGAGCGATCTCCTGGAGTAAATGGTTGCTGCCGAATGTGGCGTGTGCGGTGCGGTGTGCGGAGTATGCCTTCGGGAGGCCGACGCGAAGGGCTAAATAGGCCCGTAGTTGCTCAAAGCGGAAGGTCTTTCCTGTTGCTGTGATTCGCAGCCTGCGGTACTCATGTCCCCTCCCGCCGACTGGTGACGTCATACGTGTGAGAGTGGTTGTTGCTTGAAGACATGATGATGGAGATGGTGTTGAGAAGCGCTAGCAACACTTCCCGGGGGAAGTAGAGCGCTTCCTGGACCTGGAGGGGGTGGATAGTGAGGAACGGATGAGCGTCCTACGATTCCCTTAACACCTGAAACGTTACCAAGTCCACTGACGCCTGTGACACCACTGATTCCACCAACACCACCTCCGACCCCATCACCAAAAACTCGTCTCCATCGCCTTCGCCAGGAATCCAAAGTTTTACCGCTCCAGATCCAAAAGCCGGAGGTGATACCGACTGCGAGAGCCATAAAGTACTTGAGCATCAGGATGGAGTACATGGGCCTTGTTCGAGGTCGACAAGGACAGGCAAGAGACTCGAGCCATTCGCTTCTCATTGTTGATTCGTAGAGCTGGCAAGCGAGAACAGCAGTTGCTGGTACAGTGTATAGAACGGAGAAGACACCGATGCGAATCATCAACTTTTCGAGCTTGTCTGCTTTGGCTCCTGGTTGTCTCTTGATCACTGAGCGAATCCTGAAAAGACTGACGAAACCTGCCATCAGGAAGCTGGTTCCGAGTATAAGGTAGACTAGAAGTGGTGCTAGGATGAAGGTTCTCACTCCTTCTGGAGCGACTGTGCAAACACCGGCGATAGGATCTCCAGCGACTCCTCCAGCAAGAAGAGCCCAGACAGTCTGTGCAGTCGGTGCGAGCCACGCTGCCAAGTGGAAGTACTGTGAGTACGAGGCAATGGCCTCGTTTCCCCATTTAAGTCCCGCTGCCAGGAACCAGGTGAATGCGAGTACGACCCACCAAACGGAAGAGGCCATACCAAAGAAGTAGATCATCAAAAAGACCATGACGCACATTCCTGGTCCATGAGCACCGGTGCGCAATATCGGGCCATCACAAGCGATCTCCTCGTGTCCAAAGACGCTTCTAGCCAAGTATCCCAAAGATACAAGGAAGTAGCACGCTGAGAGATAAACAATCGGTCTCTCCGGATACTTGAAGCGATGGGTGTCAATCAGAAATGTGATTATTGTGGTGAGCGTGCTTGCCGCGCACAGGCCGCTCCACACAGCCAGCCACACGGCCGCGAATCCTCTTTCTTCCGTCGTGAGGAAGGCCCCGTGGCAAGGAATGTAGCATTCCGGTACTCCCGCAATCTCTTGACTGTACGCGGGGATGAGACCCGATAGTGGAATTTTTGCGGCGACTGCCCCTGTTCCATGGTACGCAGGGTTTGAACCCGCCACCCCCGGAGGTCTGTGAACGAGTGGTGCTCTGCACCTGCACGCGCACTCTTTTGCCCTTTCCCCCGGGGGATTTTGACAGTTTTTTTGGTTCTTTCCTGGCTTGCATTTTGGAGATTGAGTGGTTTTTGATGGCTTGGTTGGTCTCGGCGGGACGCCTGCTGCTATTGGTGGGCTACTGGCTGGACCACCTGCGTCAGTGCTGGTTGTCTTGTTGTCATGATCCATGCAGAGGTTCTCAGGATCACCTAGCACTGGTAATCTTTCGCAGGCCATCCTCTCTGGCCAAGAAAATCCATATTGTTGCATTAACGGAGCGCATCCGGTTCTTGCACGTTCACAAACACTTCTACAAGCTGGTAGAGGCTTGTTGTATTCTGGAATACAGATTGGCGTGTACATCGAACAGAGGAAGAACTTCAAATCCGGCGAACACTTAATTTCGACGAGTGGCCAAAATTGATGGACCTCCAAACCAGCCTCCTCTTGTGTATCGTGGTTCAATTCGTTGGGCATCGACGTCAAGTTGTATCCTATTCCTCTGCACATGGGTATTGTGATTTCTTCACATCTACCCATTCCACTCATGATAGAACTTCCAGCCATCGAATGACCCATACTATTACCTCCTAAGGCTCCACCAATGCCTCCTGAGTTCGTACCGCTTCCGGGTACGATACCGACGACGGATGACGATGCGGAAGAGGAGGATGCGGAGGATGAAGACGATATCACACCGGGGGAAAGATCTAAGTCGTTGTTTACTGGACCCACAGCGGAATCCGATCGTGTTATCGGTAGAAGTAGGGCTAGAAGTATAAGCGACAAATCCGCCATGGTCCTGGGTAAATGCAACGGTCCTTTCATTCTTCGGTTGGGTCTCATTTTTGAGGACCTCTGCTTTACGCTTTCATCTGTGTCATCACGCCTGCCTGAAAAAAAAAGAAAATACTTATAAAATAACTATTCACCTATATTTTGAATTTCTTCTGAATTCTTAATTTAAATTTAATTGACTGTGATTGAAAGTTTATTAGGGCTTTTTTTTTTATTCTAGCTGATTGTTTTAGTATTTTGATGACAATAGATCCTGAGATAACTACAACCTGTCGGACGATATCGCAATCTTCCTTAAGAAAACAAAATAATCGCGCGCGTGTTGGTTTGCTAGTTGTTGACAAATTCTGATTCAAGGTTTTGATAGAAGATGTCTCGATTTTTATGGGTATTTAAATGAACACGAACTTACATGTCAGAACAGGAAATAAATGAACCATATATATTATGTCCCCAGTCCCCTAGATTTTCGACGACTAGTTGCCTGAACCAGAAATAATTTAAGCTTTTAAATAATTTCTTTCTTGATTGTTTTAGTGACATACTATAGGGGAGAATGGCAGTCTGGTAGCAAGAGAAAGCATGCAGAGTCGAAGATCGAGGAACACAACGATCTTATAATAGTCGACCCGCAGAAAACACGTGACCGAAGTGAAATGTTATTGTAGGAGGCCGTGTTAGTTTTACCGTTTGTTAACTGCTATAGTCGCCCTAACGCGTCGCTATTTATAATCCGAGCGTTGCATCCGAAAGCAACGAGTTGTGCTCTACGTGTGTGGTTTAAATGCGATCGACGTCTCCGAAGTGAACAAGAAACGTGCGTCTTGTCACTCTTGCTACGTCAATCCTTTCCTTTTAACCCCTGACCCAATCAGGACGATCGTAGTCTCGGAACATTGACGAAGCACAAATGGGAAATCGAATCGTTGTAAGCCAATCTCGAGTTCAACAACTTCGTCAATTTTTCTCTAGAGAATTCCCTCGTCTACGATTATTGGGCGATGCCAATCGACGATAGAAACTTGGTTGGGCAATTAAGAGGGGTTGCACAAACTCCAGAGGGGGGAAAAAGAACCCGGCTTTTGCGACGGCTGGCACTTCTACTGTCCCCCGTTTTACAAACATGTGACTCACTAATGTTCCATAACTGCACTTAAGTAAAATTATTCGAAAACTTCAAGAGATGATGCTGGAAATACTAATTAGTTCTTTGTTAAGTGAAGAACTTGTAAAGATGTTCCTGAATGTGGCTAAATGTTGTTAAAATCGTAAAAAGTCAGTCACTATTTGATTCAGTTAAGTTAATACATAAATTTATTTGACTTTACAACTGCACGTGCAAAATCCATAAATCAAACTGGGTTTTGGAAAAAGCTATCAAGTAGAAAGTCAATACGCGACTCAATATAGGAATCACGAATGACATAATGTGTACAAGAAGAAGAATTATCGTAAAAAGCGGCAGATCGCGTAACGGAATAACGGAATAGGTATACATATAAGTATGCAAATTCGGACAATGGTTATTTATTATAAGTTCAATTACAATCATCTTTTGAATACTCTATCGTACCCTCAACAGCATACTTTATACACTGTGCAATGCCTACTTCTTTTGCAGTATGAATTCGCGTGAAAAGTCATAAGCATTTAAAGGGTGTTAAGCACTGGCACGTACCAACATGCGTATTTCGATTGTGCTCATAACTTCCCATTACGATGAAAACCCTCAGGCTGTTCGTAGGGAGAAAAGTTGAGGTGGGGGTGATGCAAAAAGAAAAGCAGGGGAAGAGGTTAAGGGCGGTGCCGAGTGCGGCGGCAAGTTGCACTCCTGGCAATGAATCAGTTTTAAAGCCTCGCCTGCCAGGAATACGCGGGCAACGCTGTTTGGGTTATGATATACTCTTCTTATATGTAAATCATGCTTTTGCGTGGTTACAGTTCAGCAGAAAAGTAATGAGAGATATTTTATAAGACTTCCAGAAATAAGAAAATTTAGGTCAGAAAAATCATGGGGATCAGGATTGCGCAAATCTATATCTGATATTAAGACTAACTTAATTAATCCGGATATATGAACTTTCATTTCTATAACTGATGTTATTGAAATTCAAGTTGGCCTCTATAATGAATCACATACTTCAAAGTTTAAAAGTATTTTAGCCGTTATTATCATTTAATTCCGTTTTTTTTTCTGTGAATGTTGATTTTTCTGCGAATGCATCATCGTTTGGACAAACATTATGATATTTTTGACAAGAGAGCTCTCCGTTTGCCCACACATCATTCCTTTAAGATTCTGGATGAGCTCAGAGCTTGAAGAAATATTAAAAGTAACAAAAAAGGAAAACGATATCCAATGAATCGGTGTCTGCCGCGGCAGGAGGCTCGCGCATGAATTATCCTTGTCTGAAGCGGAGCTCCTACGTCCTACAAACATTCAAGTCTCGAGGCTGAGAAACGCGAAGGAGGAACGAGTTGGTTCGGTGTCCCATGGAGTTTCTTAAATAAACTACAGGTAGGCGCGAGATAGCTGCTTGTTCGAAACTCCACTTGACAGAGGCTATCCTTTCGTGCCTCTTCGTCCTCCTCTATTCTTACCCTCATTCCGGTTCATCGCCTTACTTGCTTTCGCTGGCACTCGTAGTCGTTGCCAAGAGATGCCGACGAAAAGCGAAAAGTTCGTTACCACAGCAATTACGATAAGAATCTAAGCTAAGCGTCGCGTGTTTTCTTTTAAAGTACACTCGCGGTGATCATACGGTAATTGAAAGTCACCATGACATTTACTACCGCTTTCAATGACCAAAAAAGTCTCCTTCTGCGTATGTGGGATGTGCTCAAGAAAAAGAGGTTAATGAGTTTTTAAAGGATGAAAAGTGTCTAGAAGAAGATCCCGGCAAAAAAAGCGGTGACAGAATTTGAAACTGGAGAATATTTTAGATAATCTCTATCAGCAGACATTCAGTGAAGTACAGTCAGTGTCACAAGAATTTTGTCAGGATTTTTGGAAAAACAATGTTATACCTGCTAGATGTAAATTATTTATCCATTATCTATTTATTACACCTAGATTATTTAGTATTATTTCATAAAATCCAATTTCGAAAATTTCATTGCAATGATGATATCGTGAAACAGTAGCGCCTTCCACAAATGAATTGTCCCCGAAAATTATAGCGTCGCCTTTATACGGGGTGGAGCTGGATTCAATAGTAAGCATTATATATACACAGCACTTTATACTCGAGTAAAACAGCAAGCAAGCACATTGGGCGTGAATGTAAAGCCAAGGGCACTAATAAATAGTTCCGGTTACCGGTGCCTTTGAAAACTTGAATCTGCTTATCGGAAACATTTATTGAGAGAGCCTATCGCAAATTTAAATATGTAATCAAAATTATAAACGACTTTCTGTTTATTATTGACTTGATGAAAACAAATGTGAATTACAATCCTTGAAAATATAAGATGTATTGTGGAGTTGTAAGGCATTCACTCTATTAATAAACAAGTGCAATTTCTGCTCGAGAATTCTAAGAATTTAAATTAACTAGCATGCATTCCGTGAGCAAATTTAAGTGAACTAAATTGCAAAGATCTCGGAATCTGTTGCCAAATATTAACTACTCTTGGCAAAGTTGTATTCCATTATTTACAACACGATATTTATTTATTCAAGAAAGTATTACTTGATGTTTGAATAATTATCTTTGCTATACATATAATGTGAGAGTGATATATAAAAGAGGTAAATCATTTGTATTTATCATTATCACGCTAAATGGTCAGTAAACTTTGTAATATAATCTGATGTTAAATCACAACACCGTATCCGTATACTCATTTTTATCTCTGATTGAGTTTTGCAAACTTTGTTATCTCTATGGATCATAAGCAACGCGATACCACTCCGTGTTAATTGTGTTTGTTCACAAAGTGAAGCGGATCAATTAAATTGTAGGTTATATTGGCTCAAAGAAACCTGCCTCCAGGTTAAAATTCTCAAGCCAAGCGTTGAGAGTTTCGTGCGCTGATATTAAGCTTGGAAACAAACTGAAGAGGCAGATAAAACATAAGAGGAGAGCCTATACAAAGTACCTGATCCAAACTTTATTGCATCCAATTATTACATTCCTGAATCCAATTATTACATACTATCTTCAATTATTATCCAACGTTTCTTTATTGAAATCTATCAATTTAATTTTTGCCTGAATGCAAAATTACACGCAGCATAAAAGTAGATCAATATTAAAAGTTACGATAACAAATTTTGCAAATCTATAAATAATTAATTAAGAAATATAAAGGAAAAATCTTTTAAATTGCAATCATTTTTATTCATTACTAATAATTCGTTTCGATATTTTCTCTGAGAAATGGCAAATACATGATTAAGTGAAAATTTACATAACGTTATATTAACTACATCTTTTCTTACACTCTGGAGATTTTATCTGTGCGAAAGTTGTCAACCTTCATGAATCACGAGGCATCGATCTGCGTCGATGGAAGCGTAAATATGACTCGCGAATCCTGGTGCACGCTAAGCGACACCTCGTTCATAAATATTTACGCGATTGTATGAAATGAGATAATGGGAACAAAAACGCAAAAACGAAGAGTGTAAGATAATACGAAGCAGCGTATATAGTACACTGACATGAATAATTATGAACGGAGAGTACAGTCCAAATTCAGTACAATCCGAGGAGGAATTTTGAGAACACAGCTGTCGCAGAGAGATATTGATTATATGTAGGGAGACCTGATTAATTATAGTGTTTACCCTAAAGTCATTAACTTATGTGGGTTGCATTGTAATACCAAGTAGTAATGTGCGTCGACACTAATGAATTTTATAGCAGTTCTTAACTAATTTTCAAATGAGAACTAGTCCAATTCTTTTATAGATTCAATAGAATTCATTTGACTTATTAATTTAATTAAAGAATGAAATTCATTGCAAGCCTAAATCATCGTTTTAATCATTGAATGGCAAATCAGACGCAATGTGACTTCATTTTAGGAAGATAATTTTGCGAGATGATGCCCAATCGATGAAAAAATATCTAGTGATAAGATTTGTTTCAATTATTTGGAATGTCAACTGGAAAATTATCAGATTTTAATACATGAAGTGGGAGTAATTTAAAAGCTCTAAAGGGTCCTCCAAAAAGGGTGTAATTAAGGTAAAGGATATATAATAATTTACACAGGGATGTCGAGGTATAAATACTCAGTATAAAGGCGATAAATTATAAATTGCTGCTCATAAATAAATTATGGTATTATAAATTAACTTGAGTTTGCAAGGGCAAAGCTTAATGAAGAAACTTTGCGCATATTAATGGCTTTTATGATTACAAGCGACGTCCACCTTCGCCATATTCACTTATGCGCGACTCTCAAGTTATTTTCATCCTTGTAGCATTGCGTTAACGTTAACGATTACTTCTATGTACATACAACTCTCGGATGAAGATTTGCTCCTGACGCGAAGCAAAGAGATACATTGGACTATGCAAAGTATGCTCTGTGGTTATTTGCTTTATTTACACCTTGTAGAGAATGTACTCGGATTTCAAGAGTGAAATCTTTCCTCATTCGATTATATAATTGTACTTTTACTAAAAGTAATTCTTTAAAATCAGTTAACAGCTCTGTTCTCGATTCTAAGGTACAGGCGACAAATAGAAATCCAATCAGCAGTAGATAAAGAGAGAAGCTTTCACATCTCGAGATTGCGAGAGTTGCACGAGTTGCAAAAATGGAGATTTTTCTTTTCCGGGCATAAGGAACAATAGAATGATTATTATAATAAATTTGTGAAAGTAAACGCAAAATTCGGAATGAATAACAGGAAAAGGCGATGAAATGACTCAAACGATGAAAAGGTCACTCTGTGAGAGGTTGAATTAGAGCAGAATGAATACCATAATCGCTTTGCTTCTGGATATAGCGAGTAATAAAATCATTATGAGAAGGACAACGCCACAATGAGTAACTGAGTAGTGTGCTTTTGCAGTAACGAGCAACCCCACATACTCGCAAATACCGTATAGGAATGATTCCACGGAACGCCACGCCTCTTCGATAATTAATTAGGAATGAATTATGGATTTGCGCGGTCGGTTAATTGGATACGATTCGTTTGCTCGTGCTGCGTGCACTATTCGAGGATTCTATTAGGCACCCGTCTTCTCTCTCGACGCGACTTAGCTTAGGTCCTCACACGTAAAGCACAAAACGCAAAATGCACCACACAGGAACCTGACAAGCATGATGAATTGCCAGAGGGGACCTTTCTTGGAACAATTTGTTGTTTCCATTAAGTTAAGCGTTCTAATAAACAAGATTAATTAGATGAATCAGTAAAAGCGAGTAAAGGTAACTAGAAATTTGTCGAAAAGGTGAAATTCATATTATAATCAATATGAATATGTCTCACATCAACAGTTGAATTACTGTACTTCCTCGTAAAAATGATGATTTCTTTTTCAAGATATAGTAGTCGTATTTTATCGAGGATGAAGACCTCTGTGGCATTAAATAAGTTGAATCCGATCCTGACATTGGCGTCGAGAGCGGAAAAATCTGGAGTCGTTTCTCAAGTTCGTGATCGCAGATAGTGGACCAGAGAGGCGAACCGAAGCTGAGCTGAGTTCGCATAATAGATTGCCTCTCGAAACCCACGCTGGTCCCGTCGGTAGACTTTAAAATATTTACTCGACGTACCTATCTGGATACTTTGTACTTTATGTTCGAACTATCTTTAGTCCGCAGCTTTCGTAAATACGAAACTCAACTTCCGTAAAACTAACCATGACTCCAGATCTTTATCATTAAACAGTACATGCTGATCGCGCATGCACGCCAAGAATATTTGTTTCCTACTCTTTGCTTCGAGTCAAGAATGAACTAATCGTACTTGAAATTTAAACCGTATATGTATAGATGAAATTAGAATCATTAGTTGTCTTTTTTTTTTTTTGTTGTAAGTTGTGAATCGATAAAAGACAAAATTACCAGGCTCTATATATGCCATCGCAAAAAATACAAATAAGAATCAATATAGAGGATTCGATTAATAGAGCAAATTTAATTAAACAAGCGTCAGTGTATGTAGCATTTGATTATTTTTTTGATGTGGGGAACTTGGAAGAGAGACACCAGGTGGGTCTTCACGAAGAGATTAAATCGTGACTCGCTACTTCTTCTTCGAATGGTCGCTCGGCCCACGAGATACATCATGGGTGTGTCTTATTCTACATATACAGTTTCTTTAACGGGGGCAAGGATGAAAAGATAAAGCAGAGACTCGTTACCATATTCGCTGTTTACTTTTAATGGGCAATCCCAACATCCTAAGATCCTATAACAAGTTCAACATCAACCCCCATGGTTAAAGGACTTGAAATAAGGTGGAGCTCTTCAGTATCCAGGGTCCAGTTGCAGGCAAAAAGGCACTAGTCTGAGAACCGTAAATCACTCTCTACAATGTGCTTTCTGAGATGACGTGTCTGAGGCTCTTCAGCTCACCAGCAGAAGAGAGATAGTCAATATGATGAATAAGGTTTAGGTTCATATATCTTCATGTCCATTGCTCATTAGACCTATCTCGCCTCATCTGTCGACTATACCATAAGACTTTCCTCTCGACTTTATCTGAAAACCTTCGATAAGGGCGGCAGTATTCTGCGAGGGTCTAAGCTAAACGTCTAAAGTGAAATCGCGCGGAAAATGTTTATCTTTCGTTTCTTCCGCCCAAAGCATCTGCTTGATGAGTCAAAGCTTGCTTGCTTTAAGGGGAGTCTCCGATCTTTTGAAGTTTGCGCCTAAAATAATCTCCTAATTGTTTATTATTTACCGAAAGATTTCCAACTCGATTTCTATAATAACTGAACTGTTTATCTCCTCGAAAATAATAAATTAGTCAGAATGGATTGAAATCAATGAAAAATATTGAGTGCCTGTTCAAAGAATATTATCACAATAAAATGATGTTATCGTTCTTAATACGGAACCCAATTATTCCAGATGATGTTTCCCATTCGAGACATTATTTTAATGAGTACCGAGTTTCCTTAACAAAGCTTATTGTTTCCCAGTAGTTTATTATCGAACCACAGAGTATTTCCACTAATAAGTGACGCTGAAGTTTATCGATCGGCCATGTGCAAATATTTCGAATGCCGAAGTCAGTATACAGAGAGAATCTATCCTTGCCTCCGGATCCACCAACAACCTTTGGTCGAGCTAACAAATAAATCGCCCTGTGGATACAGCGTGAGTTGAATTTATAGTTCTCGCTCGAGGGGATCTGGGGAGTCTGCCTGGAAGATTTAGCTTCAAATTAGACTCTTGGTATAGACGAAACGATATCACTAACTCTATTACTTTGTCAAGTCGATCGTACTCCGTAATCAGCTTCAACCTGCTCGCCGATTGCAACCTATGTTCAAACGTTCATAAAACTGGTTTGACATCTGTATCCTCATATATAATTTTATGTGAAATTCTACGACATCCAGCTTCCCTTCGCCGTTTCAATTTTTTTAACGAGCTCAACATCCGCCCTTAGTTATTTTACTCTTTTCAGTTAAATGCGTGCGTGAGTAACAAGCGTGAAACCTCGGAAAATGGTACACTGTAAACACTTGTCACGTTATGCGCGCTAAATTATTAGTAAACTTACGTAAGTCAGAAAGCGTTTCAATCCATTTATGCAATTATTTCTGACATCTTGACAATTTAATAGATTTTCAAGTAATAGTCTTATAAATTTCCGCATTTGACAAAAACGTGAGTTCATTTTCTTATTATATTATGATAGCCTATGTCACTATAGCTAATAAATATTGATGCAAATTAAAGAGGGTATATAGGCAATCATTCTTGAATAAAGCCTAATGATATTTGAGCATGCTATTATGAATAATAATAGAAGAGAGGGTCATTTTCTACCTTATAAGGTTTTATCCCTTGTGCCTCCTTAAAAAATAGTCGAAATACACTTAACTCATTGGAAACATTATGCAGCCATTGTCTTGTGACACTCATGGCTGCATATTGTTAACGAAATTATAGGATAACTTTGGAAGCACCTACTAGAAACAGGAATAATTATCACTGTAATCAATATTGCTTAAATTAGAATGATCAATATTGAAGCAATCGAGGTTACCAAGGTTTCCCACGAATAGTCTTTAAACCGAGTGACAGGAAGCTTTAATACCTGCCAAAAAATGACGGACGAGGTCCTAATTTTCTCAAGGGAAGCAAATTTCCGACTACCTAGAACCCTAGGTTGTTTCGAAAGATATGAAATCGATTAAGGGGGATGCTGGATAGATTCATGGTCTTTGCAGATCGGTACCAATGTATCACAGGCTGTCAACCGTTGGTTGCTTCACGATAAACTTTCCTGGTTGGTCAAATTCTTTGCGAAGGGAAAGAAAGAGCAAAAGAGATCGTGCTCGGCCGATACGCGCCTTAATACGTATCAGCATCTGCATGCATATATGTATCATTTTGGATACGCTCCTGCAGATGCTTGTTCGTCTTGAAACTCTTGTGTACATACCACATAGGCGTTGCCACACGTGGGTGCTTTGAAGAGCGAGCAAGCAAGGAAAAATGTTCTTGGGTGCGGTGCACCCACAGATATTTTCCTCTGCTTTCGTGATAGGGACTTAAATGGTACTATATAGGAAGGAGGGAGAATGCTGAGCCAAGTATGTGCCTCGAGGCAGAACAAAAGATCCTACGTCTTCTTAACGCGTAAATCAAAGAGATGACGTGGAATATGTGCCTGCTTCATTGGCACCAATTGAAAAGGGGGCGATTAGTGGGATGCATGCATTTTCATATTTATGACATTTCGTCACTTGTTAGGTTGAAATGCAAATCAATTTTTTTTACATAAAAATTTAGAGGCTGGTCATTCACGATGAGTACAAAATAAGGGCGTAAGTCCGAAAGAAGTGAATCTTTTATAATAAATGTATTAAATTTAATTCAGCTGCTATATTGCATGTTCTATGTTATTCAGATCCCCAATTTTTTAAATCTATCAACTTTTAAATTTGACAAATTATACTAGTTTCTATGTGTAAAAATTGTGATAACATATTTTTAAAGTTTTGTTTGGGAGCATCTAATAATGAAATAAATGATCAAAAGAAATTAGACCTAACTTGAACAAAATATTTCTTACACAGAATGTATACTCCCGATCACTTTATTCCTGTCTAGATCTTACACAGTAGCAATTCTTATTAATAGACTGCAGTTTCTTATTATCCACTTCTAAGTTCCTCTTTGAAGTATTTGTCTTCTTAAATTGGTAGAAAAATAATGAGGTAGATGAACGCGCCTTTGTTTGCGAAGCACTCTTAACTCAAATTCATAGACTTTGATTGGATACCTCTGTCTTGGCGCATTGGAACAAGTTCTTTGCATATACTTACCCTTACCGTCATGTTTCATGTTCTATCTTCATCTGCACATAGAACAAAAGTAACATGATCGGTAACATGGTCGGTAACAAATGGAGAATTCTCGAATGAAACAGCTGCAGTTGAATACATAATCGTTATTATATGCGTATTCTTATTGTATCCACCTTGCGTGATCGGTTCGAGGGCCTTTTTAAACGACGATCGATTTCTTTTAACTCAAGGAACGAGTAGGCGTGGACTCACGATGACTAATGAATATTCGACGTTGAGTTTTAATGAATATTACCCATAAAATATCTTTAAAATGGTAGATATTATCATGTATACTTAGAAGATTTGGAAAAATTAATTGAGAATGCTATTTTGGTCCAACATAATTATATCCTAAAGAATTCTACAGGGTGATTATTAATCAAGAAAATTTCCAGCGTGTAAAAATAACAGGGAAAGTATTTCGAGCTAGGAATTCGACGCAAAGCTATGTAAATAAACATTCCCCCCCTTTGCCATCCTAGAGCGAAGTAAATGTGAGATAAATTGAGTAAAGTTCAGGCCTAATCGACAAGCCTAGGAAATATTGGAAGTTCGATTTTTTGATGAAAAATTTAATTATTTCCTGGTCCCGTTCCCGGGGGATTTGGGAGCATATATTATTGGCGAAATCTGCTCGAAATCGCTCGAAGGCCGTTTGCATCCGAGAGCGCTCGTTTACGCGATAAATTAATTCTGCTGCCGTCTCCACGGTAGCAACACAGAAGTAACACCGGCAACAAACGAGCTGAGAAAAGCGCACACGAGAGATGGTGAATCAAATAAGATTTCTCGTCGGCAGGAAATTCCGGTTGCTCTTCATGCATACGGTATCACAGTCGTGTATAATGATTCTCTACGATCTTCGAGCCACTTGTGGACGTTTTCTGTCTCTTCTGGCTGACAAGTTTTTCGTTTGATTTACGTACCTTAAAAAAGTAGACGCTTCCTTAAGGGACACGCTAAATAATCACGAACGCACGCGTCTCGCCTGCAGCGAGACCTTCGAATGTATTATTAACCTCTTACACCTGCACTCTTCTTCTGAGGATAGAAGTCGATTTCTACGAAAGTTCCTGCTCAAAAAGGAGAGAAGGGTGCACTGCGGTTCGCACTCGTTTACTTTGTTTGCGACTCGTGTAGCCTTTTTTTTTATCCCCGTTTCTCTGTACGAATTAATTATACGCGCACACACAAAGTCGTCTTGAGAGATTCGTTTCGAATATATTATGTGGGTTTACAAATTCATGATGTCTATTAAATTAAGTGATTCCAAACGATTTAAAGGACTATAAAGAATCTAAAGATATTTCGAAGAGATATCAAGTGTTTTTAAAGAATTACTTTCATCGATATATATATAATATTGTCTTTATGAATAAAGTGTTTGAACATCTATATTTTATCCTCATGATGTTCGAACTAAAAAGGGAGGTTTCACATCCCTCGACTTTCCATTTAATATTCGCCGAGGGGATAACAACTCGTAAAGTCACGTGTACACATTTACTGAAGTCACTGACTTAAAGTCACTTGAAGTCACTTGAAGCCAGTGTGCCTCTTGATCGGTCGAGTTTTCAACCCCCCCTATTATTAATATGACAAATAATATTTTACAGTGTAGCTATTTCGTTAGTGCTATTTATTCAAATATTCCTTTATATACTTCTGCATTATATCTGTTATTTACCAAAGATTTCTAAACCCTTCACAATATTTCTGAACATAATCCTCTTGTATTTTATTTATTTTATTCTATTTATTTGGAGATATATTTTCGTAAAAATAACTAAATAAGGGGCTTTTTGGTAATTGAAAAAATAAGTTTTCTCAAGTGGTTCAGCATGGGAGAATCTTATGATTCGGCAAAGACGTTTCTCCAGAGGCACGGTCGATAGCTCTGCCATCACCTACGACCATTGAGGGTCCCCCTGAAATATTGCTGTCTCACTCCCTCTTTAATCCCCTCTCACTCTATCAATGTAGCCCTATCCTTGTCTTTCACTCTCTCTCTCTCTTTCCCTCCATCCATTTCTCCACACAACGCTATGTTATCGATCCAACAGCCTCCCGTGAGAGCGATACGCAAAACTTTGAGCGAGCCGAGGGTTGCGGCCTGGTATCTGGCCTATGTTTATCGATATGTCAACCTAGAATACCAAAAGGACTATCTGCGAAAACTATTTCAAGTGTAAGAGAAACTCCAGAACCTTGTGAAGCTGGGAAATATACGAAGGCTGGAAACGCGCTTATGGAATTCTATGCATCAGGTCTGCATTGTGTTATGAACGTATTTAAGTTTTTTGATAAAAGGCAGTCTTTTCTGCGGGAGTTTTTCTCCTCAAAGGAATATCAATTTTCTTCTAAAAAGTATACAACAGGGAATTTACTTTTTGTATAGCTCTTTCTGAATACAAGAATTTCTACAAGTTCGAAAAACGGTGGGAGGTTTCACGCCTTGTGACAGATCGATTATTTATTTTCCTAATCTATTGATGTTCAATTTTTTAAATATTTACGAATTGTTAAGAACTAGAAGAACGCCTTATAATTAAGTTAATTAAAGCTTGAGATTTTACTATCCTTCATTAAAATGGAATGAAATTAATTTTAGTAAGTTAATATGAAGTGAAAAGTATACTCAGAGAAAGGAAGCAGGAAACATTTGAACTGGGATAGGTTCCGGTAAAAGAAGGCACTTCTCTTTAACTAAAACGCGATGAGTAAAATTTATGTCGGTTAGGAAATCCTACCGCTTTTCATTTCCATTGTCCCACAAGTTAAATCTACAGAATCGTCCTTTTCACGATTCACATTACTGCTAACGTCCGATTTTCTATTCCGAAAAAGGGAAATTACTTCGAAAAGGTCGTCACGCCACACTTCGGTATCGGATTCGGCGGCTGAGGGAAATAAATTGCCAGAGGAAATTACACCGGAGGCGAAATTAAACGTCGTTTCTCATCTTACCAATTTGCGAATGAATGTAGGAGAGACTTGTGTTGAAAGAATTACTTGAGCGGCTGCAGAATCTGCGCGTGGTGAAATATTCGCGAAAAAGCAAGAGAAGCAAGAGTTTAAGAACAGGGAAAGAGAAAGGGGAATTAAGTAAGAAAAAGGAAGAAAAAAAGCAAAGGAAAGAAAGGAGGAAGACAAAAATGGAAGAAAAAGAGAAATAAGAGAGCAAAGGAAAGACAGAGGGACAGTCGTGACTCGCGGTGTTAACTTGAATGACAGAGACGCCTGACCATTTTTTTTCATCCCTTTTCTTGTGCACACCCGTTATGCAGATACGCGCCTCATTCCGCGAATTGCGGCCCACACTGCATGTGCAACCGACCCGAGTACAAATTATGCGGAATTGCGTAATTGGGCTGAAAAATAGCGATTTGCAGGAGACTAGACGTCCTATTTGACCTTTTCGCTTTTCATGGAAAATTATTCAAAAAATAATAATACCACTCAATAGTGGCCATAAAATATTAAAATTTAGAAGACATATTTATATATTTTTGCAAGAGTTAAACATGAAAAGATTCAGTTAATCATTATTCGTCTGTGCTAAATACGAATAGGGTGGAATGTTTACTGTCCGATTGTAGTTAGAGATAAATAACCGGTTGATGTGTCTTTCGTTTCAATTTTCAAAAGGAATGGTAATGGAGTCTTACTTGTTGAAGAGGTACTTACACTTACTTTCACACACAACCTTAAGTATAAATAGGCACGAGTTGCATTTACCTGGAACAAACAAGAAAATATGCAAGTTAGTAATGATTTCGAAGGAGAAAATGATTTTTAATATTACTATGAGTCCTTCGTTTATTTCCATAAGTGTTTATTATTATATTTCATTCCAGTATCAATTATTGTAAAATCTAGATTTAATAGACGACATTGTATGGTAGAAATAGTTAGTTTAAAGCTCAAAATTGTTTGTATAGATACTTCAGTATTTCAAGATAAATTGATGCTTCAAAAACTTTTGTTCAATCAGACGACCTGCATTTCAAGTACAGAGAATATGCCAATTACGAAACAGTCGCCAATTAGAGAACATGTAATTTTTTCCTATTTATTACTCGAGTTATGAGAATAAACTGATATAAAAAGCTTTCATATTAGTAATTGTTGCGAACAGAAATTTTTTACTTTTATCAGGGTGGCTAAAAGATTCAAATTAAAAATTTTCTTGTAAAAAATGTTTTTTTTTGTTTTGCCCAAGAGAGTAAACTTATAGTACATATTTCAATTTATAAGTCTGAACCTAACAATACTTTTCTCTGAAAACAGACATATAATTCTTAACCACAAGCCTGACCCTTTCAATTTGATAACCTCTTTTGCGCTCCTAATGAAAATTTATTTCCTTTTCTTCTGGGATCTCTTTACGAGCAAGGATTATGGATATAATTTCCAGCGGAATTTTTTCACAGGGTGGGTAATTACCCCAATTGTCAGAATATGAACGCACTTGAATTTTTTTTCTCAGCAGTTACCTTGTAAGAATTACTCGACGTCGTCGTCTTTTCTTTCGATTCGTGGAATTCTTGTATTTATTGCGTTTAATTACAAGCTCTGGCCCCTCGTTAAAGAGCTCAGAATTGAATGTAGTTACAGACTGTCGCCGTTGCCGTCGGTAAAGACTCTACCAAGCACCAAGAAATAGTATACTGCATCAGTATTGCCCCGTGTCATCTCCGCATTTTCGCGAATAGCGCGAAGTTAGTTAACAGGCGAAGCACTGTGGTTAAATGAATTATTTTTAACGAGGTGGCATTATGCTCCCGGGCACAATGAAACTGTTGTTCGGGAAAACCTGACGAGCGAGTGTCTCCCTACCGCGTTTTCACGGCTCTTTTCCGAGGGCCCGCTATTGCGAAACCCATAGGGTAACAGCAGAACACCCGCACAACCCTCGTTCCTTTGTCTCTGACTACCTATAGCATCAGACGAGCCAGCACTGTCAGGGATTTTATTTTTTTTCCTCTTTTTGGTTGTTCGATGGATCTCAAGACGTTTATAACGCATCCAGCAGAATAGATGTAATTATAGCTGTAAATTGGACGAGGACAGGTTCCGTTCGCTTCGCGTTAATCGACTTGACTATAGTTCTGGCAATCTGCAATTCAAATTCGATCCACTTACTTATTTGCGCGACGCTTTGTGAACCGCAATTGAAATCTTCTGGTAGTTGAACATGAGTAGAAAGTTTTTTGGATTGTCGATAAATAATGCATTGATTCTGAGCAAAACAAAAGACGAAAGTGTGAAGGCTCTAGTGATTGGTGCTTGTGCTATATCATTTTGCATTCATGAGTGTAACTAATAATTGTCAAGTTGATGGAAAAGGTCACTCTAATTCTATACCATTAGGGTTGTCCTAATTCTCACTTTTTTTTTTTAAATTCGTTTCCTCTCAATGGCAAAATTTGTTATCCATTATACATGGATGTCTTGGTCAATTTTTATTCAAAGAGAGATTTCAAGTGATTTTTTTATAGGGATAAATGAGGCAATTTCTATACAGGAATAACTAAAATCTATGATAGAAAAATAGAAAGTATGTTTATATTTTCCTGGAAGAAAATTTAACATGTAACATTATCTACATATAGATACAACTCTCGGAAGCTATAAGAACATATAAGACTCTACCCGAAAGACAAGGCTCTAACTCAAAGGCAATCTTGAAAACCTTTCTTTCAAAAGATTGTACTAATCTCCTTTTCCTAACCTATACAATACGCTTGAATGTAAAACACGTAAAAGTGAGTAGTGCTATCTCTCTTAAGGGTGTTCACTCGTTCCCGCCAGTTGCGCACCGATAAGATAAGGTTCTTATACATTATGAGTATTCTCGTCGAAAGCACTCAAGACATTTTAAAGATATAGGTTACGTGCTCCCCAGTTTCTTTTCCCCTTTTCTTCCCATTTTTTTGTCGTGACTACTGGATAACATTTGCATTTGCCTCCGGCATACTGAATGCCTCGTCTCGACATACTATAGATTGAAAATCTTTTAAGAAGCTGCAAAATAAATGGAATGATCTGAGTCATGCAAGATAAGAATGGCCAATGATTATTTGGTGCGATGAAAAATGCGCGAAATCGTAAAATGCAGTAATATATTGAACGGTTGAAGTCCAGAGTGTGAAATTGAAAACACTCGAGTATTATTGGAGATACCAGAAGGAATATCATCATAATGTAACCGGTTCTAAGTAGGTTTTAGTGGTGTAAATAAGAACCTTGTTTTTGAATACCATAGTAATGGAAAAAAATTGCTTCAACATTATTTTATCATACAGAATATCTACATTTTATCCTCTTCATTAATCTGCAACTAAATATCATTAAATTCTTGGAAAAAGTGTATGAAAGTTCAACAAATTTAAATGGAAACGAATGTCTTTCATATCCTTATGAAGGGTACCGATCAACATGGAAAAGAGAAAAGTGTGAAAATTAAAAGTATGTAGTTATACTGAGTATGTAGGTGGTATTGAGAAAACGAGAAAGCCTTAAAAGGTTGCTTGTGGGTTACTCTATTTGCTACGAAACTCACATAAGGGATCAGTTTTCAACGATGCGACGCGTCTTACAGTCTCGCACTCGCGATAATTCGCACCCTCGCCTTAGATTGCTTCTTCTACGAGGAGTTTGAATTGTACATCTCGTTACAAAGTCACTAGAAAATAATTGTGCATGTGGACACATACTGACACGCCTTTACGGTCGCTGACCGTGGTGCGAGAACGTAATCACTCCATTCTGCTCTCTATATCCATTCAGAAGTATAATGCGCAACGATCACAAAGTGCTTTTTACTATTATTTCTCTTATGTAAGGCAACCCCTTACAATGCGCATTCAACTTGCGCGAATCACTTGTTATTAAAACAGACCCAGTAAAACAGATTTTAAAAATATTTTAATTATTAAAAATTTTAAAAATAATTATCTTTGTACTTTTTATATAAAACTAGTAACTATGATTTGCAGTATGTATTTTACTTAATACTATTTTCGGATATTTTAATTTGAAACTGAAAACAGGGTGTGTAACTTTCACAAAAACTTGGACATTTTATTACATTTGCATATAAGGAGAATATGAACCTTATTTTGTAAGAAAAATTGCATTACATTGAGAGACTCATTAAGTTATTTGTACATTGAAAAGATTTGTATGTCTGATATTTACATAGTGGTCATAATATTTTATAAGAAATTGTGAAATAGTCTTGAAAATACCTTCAGTATTTTTGATCTTTTTGAATCCTTCCGTTAGATGCAAATTTCTTTAAACTGCATTTAAATCAAGAAAATGCGTACAGAGTGAATAAAATAAGGAGACTATCAGCAGAGAGGTTTAATTTCTTAAAAAGACAGAGAATTTCATTAATGTCGTTCAGAATAAGAAATGTCATGTTATCGAATACATAATTAAATTTGATTTAAACCTTTAAATCAAACTTAAACATACATGCCTGTAACTTGATTTCATAATCAATCTTTTAGTAAAGAAATTCTCGCTTACATAGGTACCCATTATGAATAATTATTACTTTCATCTTGAATATTGTCATGTACTTGTAAACTGACATTTTATCATGAAAATTCTTGTTTAAAAAAACAAGAAATGAAAATCTTTCATTCTTTAGCGATTCATGTATAACATTACTTCTAACATAATGTAAAACTATATAAACTTTGTTGTTCTCAATAGTCATTCTTTATTATTATGTTGAAGAAGATAACTATAAGAGTTGAAAGTATTTTGTATTGCAATTTTGAAATGAAATATTAAAATCCACACATTTAAAAAGTCAAAGCTATGTTTAAATGTGTTAAATGTTGCAGGAATGTAATTTCAGTGACTTCAAAGGGAAAAGCTTTTAAAATATAAATGAGGGAATTTTATAGAAATCATAGTTATAAAATTAAGATTTCATTTGCAATTTTCCCGAGTATACATTCAAATATGTACGTATCCGTATATATTTTACTTATGAACCTATTTATGAAAGCTATATATATTTTAAAACAAGCTACAACCTCATTATTCGTAAAATAAATCATTCAAGGATGTCAAAAACCATCTCTTTATTAAAAAAAAAGAAAAATTAATAATCGCTTAAATTTAAAACTGCCTTCAATATTTAACTTATATTATATTCGTAAAAATTTAAATAAAAAACCGATTTTATATTTATAATGCGCTTGAAGTTTGAAAGTTTTGAAAATACTCAGACAGTGGTCCATCATTTTAAAATCGTTTGTATGTAATGGCTCACTTTAGCAAATTTATTGAACTACCTCGAATTCGTTAAAAGGATTGATAAAAAATGCTCATTTATCCCAATTTAAAAAATGGTATCACCATTACGAGCCCATTAATTATTAGATTTATGTCAAATAAATTTTACGTGGTCCTTTTCATAAAAATTCGATGATGAAAGGGATAAAAATATTAGCTGTTTTTGCTGATGATTATAAATGAACAAAATAATGCTGTTTTTCTTTTGACGCATCTCTATACGAAATCCCTTATTAAACTAAATGAATCCGTAATTTATACTACATGCTCTGCAACAAAACAATCCCGTAATTTTCATTCCACGATTTCAAACTCACGATTGACCTTAATGTAAATGCAGAATTTGTTCTTCGGGCGAGACTGTATGAGCCTTAAAGATATCTTGTACTTGCAGTTGCAGGGTTCAAAGAGTGAACCCTAGCCCTATCCTCTGGAGGAAAGTAGGTGGATATCGATATTAGAGAACGATCGTTTATGCATGCCTTGTTCTCTAGTTTGAAGTAGGTATGTAAAAAAGGAAACACTACCATTGTTCGGCACGAGTCTTTTGTTCTCCCCGAGATTCGCCTTCTCATAGAATCTCTGGAGTCGAGAGAAACCAGTAGAACTCGAACCCAGATATATATACACCATACATACATATATGTATATATATATTCGACATAACATGAAGGTAGTCGGCAGTCAATCCTATGTTTGGGGTTGTACAATTCTACGCTCGATTCTACGTCCTACAATTCTGCATCTACCTTCGAATTCTAGAGTGTAGAGAATAGAACAAGGAAGCACAGAAATGCCTGCATGCACGGCAGTCTGCAGGTTCCTCTTCTTGTAATATAGTTGAAGGTCTGAACGTTCAAATGTGTGAATTCGTGTATTAGTTACATTTTAAACTAGAAACAGTGTTCAATTATAGATTCAGTTACATTCAGAATAATTCTGTATGAGAAAAACTTGTAATGTCTATTATTAATTTAAGTTGGAACAATATTTTTGCAGAAAATGTAATTGAAAAAATTTTGAATACCTTTGAATGAGTCGAATTGAAAGACTGTGTTGATTTTTTAATACATTTTCAAATCATGACAAATTAGGAACAAATATGAAAACATCTGGCCTAGAGTCAAAATTTGTGTTTCTTTCTTTGAACAAACAACAACAGTTCAAGATTGAAAAATAAAAATACTAAAAGTTTGTATATAACTGATATATACACTGATTAAAAAAAAACTCAATATGTATATAAACCTTCAGCAATTTTCCACCCTTTTTCGGGGACTCCCTAACCATTTCAAACACGAGTCGTGATGCTCGCTTCCAGTTCTACTATATAAGTGAAGCAAGCGTAGAACGTAGCGGATTGCTAAGCTCCCAATTTAATGTACATAATTCATCGATCCTATTCCTCTTTTGAAAAGGATAGAATCTCACCTTGATTTGCCGTCGTTGAATCTCGAGTATCCTGAATTTAATCCATTTTCGTTACGAGTAAATAGGTTGGTGTCCCTGGTTTTGAGTAACTTTTGTGGAGCAACACTGTAACTTCGTCACACATACACTAATTTTCAAAATTCAAACTTCCCGCGACTTTATTTTTTGCCGGGATGAAGCACCGGTGGTTGAACCTTCGCGATTGTAAGAACGTGACCGAAAAATGGATCGATTTGGCACGTGCGTGACAATAAGAGGAGAATAGATCCTTCCCCTCAGACAAACGGGAACGCACTGATCGGGCAGTCGCAACCGGAGAGATGGAGGAGCGTGGCGCAAACAGTGGAGGCGACGGAGGGGCCCTTACCCCTCCTCTTATATCTCCCCTTTAAGCCTGCTTACCCAGTCAGTCCTCCTTTGCAGGGTCGGATTCAGGGAAAATTCGATGTAAAAAAATGTTGGGATTTGGTGAAAAACTGTGGTATTTTGAGAAGAAAAATAGAGAAAAAAACAGAGGAAGAATAGTGCTAAAAAGGATTAGAAATTTCGAATTCTTGAAATTACCAAACAATAAAGAGCAGCTTAAATCAATAGCAAAATGAATTTGGTGATAATTTATTTACACTTTGTGTAAAAGTGAATTGAACTTGGAATCAAATACTGTTGAGAGGTATATAATAATGTCAGCTAGTGTAATGAAGAAGAATATCAAGAATATATATACCAAGAAGCAAGAATATTTTTAGGAATATTGAATGTACCAGGAATATCGAAGTGATGATCGACCCATAGAAAAGAAATTAAGTCTTTCGACTTATTCAATTTTACAACTCCTATTGAAAATAAATAAGAGAGTGCCATTCCTTTTATTTAAGTTAACAAAAATATTCGCATACTATCAGCAAGTGATACATAAAAATGAACTTCTGTCATTTGACCTTAAAACCAATCTTATTTGACTTTCTGACCTTATTTCGTATTCAATGTTTTTTTAATAGATTCCTTGAGATCTAAACGCTTTGAAATTGAAAGTGTTATTCAGACTTGCAAATGATGCTCACTGTTGAATCCTTATCGAAAGAAATATTTTAGATTCAGGAAATTGTGAATTTGTAAAAACTTGTTCAATTGAAAGGAATATTATCAAAATAAGGGGTCGAGCTCCTATATTCTTGGTGATAACTTTTCATCTTGTTGTTTTATCCCTTGACTCACTTTTATTGACCCATCTTCTTTTATCACCTTTTTGGGAGAGAAAATAACATTTTCCTTTTTAAAATTCATGGACGTGATAGAAAAGTTTGGAAAATAGAACCAGCAAGGAAAAATAAAATAATAAAGTAAAAAGTTGTCACTTAAAGATATAAATGTTTGCTCATTATTAATAAGAAGGGGTGGCTGATTTATTTTACCACACACTAATTATTCTGATTGAATAATATCATGCTTGATCCTATTATTGAAGTCTGAGAAATTCAATACGCTTTAAATAATGAAATTCAAGCACAATCCAATGTATGGAATTGTTTTTTTATGAAAGAACAATTCTAATGTTTCAACGGCTCAAAAACAGGTGCTTTAGTTCTGATAAAAGCTGAACTGGCATCAGCGGTTTTTCCGCAATCAGGAAATGGACAGCGCTTTTAAAATGTATGAGTCGACGAGGAAATAATAAAAGACTTTGCGTCAAAGAATATTACTGTCCCTATATATCTCTCTTCGATCAATAAAATTTTGAGCTGATTAAAATTATCTACGTAAATACCGAATTTACATTTTTATCATCTTCATCTCCTATTATCTATAAGCTTATATCGACTGGGAGTTTACAATGCAATACACAATAATAATTTATCTTCTATCAATGAAAAATAACTTAGAGGCACATAAACATTTAACCCTTGGGCTGTTTTTTGATCTTGGTCAAATTTGATGATTAGTATAAAGAAAAACTGTACAACCGACCCTGTCCTGCCACCACTAACTCGTCAACGTGTCGTGCATCCCCTCGCAAGTTCCTTTGGAGTAGTGACTAGAGTATACTAGGGTATAGTGTAGGTGCCATTGACGCGTGTAGGAGTTCACTGACATGTGTGGGTGAATACACGATTTGTGCATATTCCCAGAGTGTAGATGTACATACACTCTAGGGTTCTAGACAGTCCTCTTTCGTGACGTCACGCTGGGCGCCGCGTAACGAATAACGAGATGGCCTCGGTAGACCGCGAGTCCTTTCTGAGTTCGATCGCTAATTATCCTTCTCTCGCAAGTTTCGTGCCCAGCGTGTACGTCGTTCTTGTTCGCCAATGGTACATTCTTTTTTGCAGCCCTTTTTCGACAGACAGCGAGATCGACCGGCGAAACATAGACACGATCTGGGACGTTCGTTAGCATACTGATTCGAGGTCTTTTAAGAGGTCTCCAGACACCAAAAACTCCGGGGTTGTCATTTCAACTTTCAACCATTTATCTTCAGAGAACCTTACATAAAAGATATTTCAGCAGATAAAGTAAAATTAATCGTCTCAGGAAGAGGAATGATTCAGAAAAGCTAATATTTTACTGCTAGAACAATCCAATTTTAATCAGGTAATTAATCGGTTGTTGGAAGAAGTCAGGAAGCATATAGTAGTCTAAGAAACATAAGTATGTAGTAGTTGGTTCAAGAATTGAGTCTCTCTAGAAGAAAGCAATTCGAACAATCATTTCTTTTTAAAACTTAAACTTTTTCAACTACAAAAGAAGAAACCTTTTCCAACTTCTCTTGCGGTCTTTAGGACTTTCAAATTTAAACCCCTATCGTTCGAAACCTTTGAACGTGATGTATCGACCTTTATAGCAGTTAATTAAAGAAGAACTTCTTTCTTTATTTCCTTCCCAAAGTTTTCCGCCGTTTTATATTGGTCCGCACACAAAGATAAAACCAAGATTTGTTGCAAAGAGTAGAGCTTCGCAGCTGAAGTTAAGAAAATGGCTTTCTTAGTGGAGTAAAATGGATCATCGAATTAAACAACTTTCCCAGAATCAATAAAGAGCAGAGCAGAAGGATTTGACTTGAAGCTAGCGGTGGTAAAAATAATCCTGGAGACAAAAGTTGACTGTGGATTCGTTCGTAATCCAATGTGGTTTTTCGATGGTGAGTTGAAACTTGGATGTTGGATCTAGAGAACATTAATAATGCTTCGTTCGCTGTTGTCACGACCGGTTCCTCGGGTCCACTTCTAAGATCGTAAAGCCGATTTCTGGTGGCGCGACGGCGACCTGGTGAGTCTTAGGAACGATCGGCGACCCAAGATTACAAAATGTGGTAGTGAGGAAGTCTGTAAGGCAATGCTCATGCCTGATGCTGCTGCTGCTGCTACGATGCTTTCGTGGACCCAAGGGTCGTGCCAGAATTCCCCTTCGACGCCACCCTCGCACCCTAGATGCTCAAACCCTCGATATTTTTCCTCTTCGGAGATGAAACAGCTAGGAAATGAGGGGTGTATTTTTTCTAGCAGAAAACTCCAGCAACAACGAACGATTATGGCTTTCCTCTATTATGACTTCATTCCCAGCAATCTAATGGGATATAAAGGGACAGATAGTAGTTAAAACAAAAGCAATCACATCTCTACACTTAGGTGTCGACAAATTTAATTGTGGTCAGCAAATTAACACGCGCGATTATTTAATTTTCTTTCTTACAACTTTAAGCCATTCAAAAGTCGAGCAGGATCAAAAAAAATACATAATATGAAATTATTATCCTACAGTAAATTTCTCTTCTTCAATTTTTTGGGATTGTATTCCATAACTTTTTTATTCGTCTTTATAGAGGCAACTTTTTCCATAAGCAAGAAATTGATGACTTCTTAAGTTGAAATCAACAGATCCTATAACAGAAGAGTGTGAGATACTGCAGAGGAATATAAAATAGACTAGGGATAATAAATCGTCCGTGTTATATATATTCCGAACAGACTCGGACATCATTCTTTCTTGTGTAGAGGATAACGCGAGATAAGATCGATTGGAAAAGTTTCGAGACAATCTTCTTGAATCCTCGCCACGAATTGACGACGGTATAGACATTGGACGTGGACATTTGTACCGATTGTCAACAAGACTCCACTTGCGGGCTTCGAGTCAAGTTGTTCGTCGTATTGTTAGAATCTAGTCGAGTCGGATTTTTGTTGCAAAATTGAATTCGTCCATAACGGAAACTTTGCTTGTGTTCGCTCAAGCAAAATATCAGACAACTTTTCAATGATTATTACAACTTACAGCTTCGACCCAAAACCACCCTACGCGAATGCGAAATGACATTCATTATGCCAACCTAAGCATTCTATTCTGGCCGACACTTTTTGATCACCCAGTATAAAAATATTTTATAATATAAAGGAACAGATAGCAATAAAATTCTTGCTCTGCTACGAAGTTAGAGTGTTTAACTCATCGCAGATTCCCTATAACCCAGAACGTTTTTATGACGAGAATGTTGAAATCAGTCAAGCTATAGATTGGAAGATGTTGTTGATGCTAGAATTTTATGGATATCGCTAGAACAAATTTTTCATTTATCTGATTTAGGGCAGCAGGAAGAAGAATGCAGTTTCCAAAAAGGCATTTGAAAATTCGAAATGGTGTAGCTGAAATTCCAAAGAACTGTTAAAGTCGGTTCTTATAGGGCAGACACAACCCTCTGGCTGTTTTGTGTCCTCTTGCCTACCCATTTTTACTATTGACCATTGTTAGGTCACGGTTGACATTCAAGGCTTTGAAGTTTACCGAAAAGATTCTGCGTCCTTGGAGCTGATACAAAACGTTCGCACACCCTCAAATTTCCTGCACTGACGAGTGGCAGTAGGACCTGCTTTAGAAATCCCTTGAAACCAATTTATCTTGAGGAGCTACTTCTCGACGTTAAACGGATTTTCTCTTCGGTACATTAATTGCCCCATTCGTCGGGAAATTAGTTGGAGTTTCTTTATTAATATCGAGTGCTTCCGCCAAGAACAACTTAATTGCCTTTTCATTTAGTTTTCAATGTTTAAAGAATCGCAAAAACCAAAATGAATTATTTTATCATTATATGTATTATTATATATTAGTATACTTTTATACTCGACGTCGCCCGGGATTTTCAAGATTTTTCAAGGAATAATATCAAAATAGTGTTATCCTACATCAAATATGTGCTTTTGATTTAAGGCGAGTGAGCAGATCAAAGAAAGCCGCCTTTTGAGCTACTAGAATTACCTATAATAAGATAAAGTATTATCGAGTCTTTAGCGATATGGCAACCTTATAGGAGAAAACATCCCCTTTAATTTCTTCGAAAACCCATTATTGGTATATGATGTTCATGTTCACTTTTTTCTAATCTTCACTTCCTGTCATTTTATCGCTACGGTATGCGGTGCGGACTAGAATTTATGCTGACTGAACATTCAATAGGGAGGTAAGTCATAACAATTGATAAAACTCGTATATCAGAGACTCTGAATATGATACAGGGAATAATATTTGACTTCATAGACTATATCTTTGAAAAATAAGGACTACGTTAGAAATAAACATCCTGAAAAATTTTAGTATACCGTTCATATCGTCTGTCCCAAGAAGGAAATTTTTTAGATATACTTTCTATATATTATATTATAATATAAAATCAATTTTATAGAGGAATATCTTTATAGCACTTTTTATACCTAATAAAACAAATATTTAACCTACTTGCAAAGAACAAAGTTACATATTAAAATTATAAAGATGTAAGGTTTGAAATTTTGATCTTGTGGATATGAAAGAATTAATAAAGAAACCCTTTTTTTATTTTAGAAATGTAGATATAAAACTGCGATTGAACTGAAGGTTAAAAATGAGAAGTTTTGCATATTTTGAACGTCAATATTATACTTCTTTTTAAGGCGGTATTAGAAAAGAAGTCGATGACCTTCATAAAAAAACATATGTATATATGGATACGTCTGTTCGATAGTAAATGATTATATCGAGACATTTACCGTATATATGCAAAGTAGATGGGATTTTTTATAGTAATACAATATCTTTTATGAAGACCGAATAGAATTTGATTTACAAAGTCCAACCTTCAATTTATTCATCTTTGTATGAATTTCATACACATATGTACCTTTATCTGATTACAGTTCGATCAAAGAATACAGAGACCGAGTGGAATTTACACTATAAAATTTGCAACAAGACAAAATTGTTAAAATTTCTTAAAATTCCTTGACGCCTCAATAAATTTCATAAAATCCCTTGAAATCCTGTTAAAAGTTAACCAATCTCTTTTGTATTTGTTTTTTAATTTGTCTTCCAACTCGTTAAGTTTTGGAAAACAGTAGCCAAGTTAAAAACATCAGCACTTTCGTAATCATGCCGAGGAGTCCACTATCCTTTCTCAGATCGAAGTTCACGGCTCGTTAACCTACACCTTCTCCCAGTTCACTCGTGTCCTTAGATGTATCGACTACCGGATCTCACGAGTTTCGTTCAAACTCTAAGGGAAGAACCGTATAACAAGGCCGTAAAAGTTTGTAGATCGGCATTGCGATTCGACCTCAAACTGCATCCTGTAGTGTTCGTGCACACGGCACAGACTGCACAGTTCTTTTCCACTACTTCCTTGGAGTTTTTCCTATTTCCTCTCGAGTTCCGGCCGCATGTGGCGAGTTATAAAACTTTCCCTCGCGACTTGAAAACTTTTTGCCCGTACGTCTGGCATCCTGGCTACCACCCAAGTTTACTAGTCAATCGAGTAACAGGTCATCCTGCCGGCTAGTCAGGTCAGTGAGGTCCATTGTCAATGTTGAAGTTGAAAAAAGTAGAAATACGTCAGTCTTAAAATTTTCGGGGGACATCTTTACTCAGCGGGGGATTTTGGGACCCCTAGGGACTCATCCTGTCTCTTCCTGAGTCTGACACACGAAGAGTTTGGAGAAGGCAATACAATATGTGTGGCATTTCACCCAAAAACAATTTTTTTTTTCAAAAAGAGAAACTTGCAGGCATATCTGGACTGGAAAGAGACGTCTTCTTTTGTAATAATTTTAGATTCTTTGAAGCTTATGTGTGTATACTTTTTGAATGACTATGTTCTTTTCTAAAAGTCATCTATAAATAGACTCACGCCCTGAAATTTTCTCGGATTTTAGGGATGTTTGCAAACATCCGATTCTTGGGGGTGTCTCTTTCAATGGAAGACCCCGTGGGTGATATTCAAAATTTAACAATCTTATAATAAGATTGTTGAATAATTCAAAATTAACAAATAGTAGAAGTTAAATTTAAAATTTCAGACAACGAAATTTTAAACTTAAAAAAATTATAAGAAAATTGCGAACGTGAAATTTTAACGAACCAATACTTTTATAAGAATTTCTTGGAGATTAAGAGTGAATTTGAAATTGGCCTAACATGGCTAAAGAAGTCCTTTATGAATGCATCCATGCCTGGAATTTTTCTCAGACTTTAAGGAAGTTTGCAATCATTTGATTCATCTTTTAATCAAAGAGTGCGTGGGTGACGATGGACGAGAAGCATATTGAGAATATAGCTTCTCAACTAGACACAAGTCAAATGTCGATATCTCTGAAGTGACCTTCGGAGGTTTGTGAGGGTTCTGGATAATATGGACGTTCTCGTATAATGAAGTTATTGGTTCCAGAATTTAGAGATAAAAGTCGGCTTCTTGCAAGTTGAACATGTGGCGATAGCATAAAAACTAGAAACAGCAAGATATCTCTGTAGCTTGTTAATGCACCGTAAAGTCGACGTAAAATAGACCCTTTTGTAAAGTGCCGTTCTCGAGGTCCACTTAAAATCTGTTTAGGATTTGGATGCGGCTTTTAAAACGTTTTGACTTTTGAATTTAAAATTTACAAGTAAATTTTTGAGCTTAGATTAAACCTTCACCAACTTCTGAGAAAATTTTCTTATCTCAAGTCTTTCTTTGATATGTGTTTATATGTATATTTGCTTTATATATTTTCTTTTCGGTGTTTATTACTGCAGTTGCTTTTAGACAAGTAAGCAGTGAATACATTTTTTTCGAGTGCAATTGCGTTAATTACTTTACATTTACAATCTTATAAATTTACAGAATCCATTCAAGCACGTTGCTTACAGAAACTTTTGTTCTGAACTAAAATTTACAGGCACTTGATAAACTTGTAGATTCAGAATTTTAGAGTTCTGTTTTCTGTTTCTGTTTATTTACACATGACGAAATGGCCGAGATATACTTACTCAATTTTTCAGCTTATAAAACTTGATAGAGATTATTAGACTCAATTGACTCACCTGAAACAAGGAAATATGATCTAATTAGTTTAATATTTTATTAATGAAGTAATAATCGTAAGAAGGCTGAATTTCTGATTAGCCCTTATTTAAATATTTAACCGACCCCCTATGTAAGATTTGTATAAACCGAAAATCTCGTATGTTGGTTTGCTAGTATTATATTAAAGGATTATATTGATGTACATAAAATACAAAAATGCATGAGATTTTATCGACGCCGTTACAAGTGGCACCTGTGGTGTAACTTTTTGGTTCTTGTGGGAAGTAAAAATGACAGATGGTGCCATGTAGGGAGACCGCTGCGAGAAGTAAATCTACATCTAGGGTACATTCTGTGGGTGTGGAGTAACTCGATACAACGGGAGATGTCAGAATGAGATTTAATAAATGCCTCGTGCACACAGGTATACATAATATGGAAGGTGGGTAAAGGTGAGTAAAGCCGGGTATAGCTGGGTACCACATAGAAGCGACATCTTAGCACCACAAAAGCCGTCCATCAAGGGGAGTCGGATTTCGCCAGACTTCTCAATTCTGTATCTATACCAATGTCCTCTTTTAACGAATCGCACGAAAGGACGGGCTTACTACTTCTTTCTAGATCCATCTTTTTTTACTATAGAAACCTTAATCGTCTTTTCGCGCCACCAGCTCCCTCAAAAAGGTACAAAAGAAGAATGAATATTGCTAAATTGAATTTCCGGGAAAATTTTGATCGCAAGAATAATACTGGATTGCAATGAGAATACAATAGAGGAGTTCAATAGAAGGAAAGAAGCAATGGTTACTCCAGTTGGCCTCCGATATCTAATTTCTTACATAAATATAGTTTTTGTTATATAGATTTTCTCTCTTTTCTTTTTTTTTGTTTGGTACGTCTTAATTATTTCATAAATATAAGCCTTTTTATAGATCTTATGAAGGTATCATCTAGGTAGTAATTTTAAAACATTATTTTAATTTATTTGCAATTTGACACGCCAACTTTTTATGTATACATTTCGAACATCGAAAAAGGTGTTAAAAAAATTAAATTTTATCAAATTTCCGCATCTAAAATTTTCATTATTTTCAATATATTTCGTGTAAGGCAATCAACGTAAATAACCAGAGAGGCGAGGATGAAAGAATGCAAGGGTATAACATCGAGAGTCGTCTTCCTATTTATATATTTGCGCATAGTAATAAAGCCGTAGCCTGCATGCGCGTAAATTTGACAAAATATTATGGTACGCCGTATCGTTTGCCGGGAGGCAAGGTGATCACGAGAAAATTTACCGACGTGTTGGTCCCTTCGCAACCCCCTGCCCCGTGATTCTGAAAGCCTCGCGTAAATTTATGGGACCCATTGCGCGGGTTATAGGGGGTAGCATGTAACAGTGGGAACCAGTCGGTAAAGAGATTCGATTAATTCTCTACAAAAGGATTAAACGAACCTGCAGTTTGATGGTCAACAAATGTACAGGTTTTACATTATATCCATGTCCACCAGAAAGGCAATACAATTTTTGACAAATATTTATTCAAAGTTAAATTTCACGGTATCAATTCCTATAAAGTTTATCCCTTTACATTTTAATATTACTCGAATATGTTTAAGGCATTTTCGAATTCGGAAGCTACAAACTGCAATGGTCGATAAATTATTGGACGTCTGACATTTCATGTGATTTTGGAGACCAGTACTTTTAAATTTAAGATATTTCAAAAAAAGGTCAAAAACAGACTTTTATAATATTTTAATGCCCATAAAGCGTCATTTCACACACTTACTTTTCACAGTTGTGGAATTAAAGACAAATAGATCTTGATAAGTAAAGAAATTCATATTGCTTGTAAATTTGTTCAACGTATTCACCAATAAATATGTAGAATAAATATATAGGAGATGGGCATTGGGCATATATGGATCCTCATTGACGAATATAATGCTGGGAGTGAATCGAGGAATTTTCGAATGAATGTAAAGTCAGGATAAATATCGCGGATAAATGCAGATGATTTTGATAGATTTGGAAGCATGCAGGGGAATTCTATCGGATGTATTGAATCGCAAACGAGATGTTGCTGGCAAGATCATGGGAAATAGAAAGTACAAAAGAGTCGCTTGGTCATCTCTCCTTTTTACGCGTTCGCGTATAATATGACTCGCCAATGTCTTCGGACACGTGGGTCAGGATACGGTACACCAGTATAGAGTCTCATGCATTATTTAAGGTCGCGGAGCCGTTCTGCCAGTGTTATTTTAATTCTCAGCATATTTTCATATTCAAATGCAGGCAACGCAGCATGGCAGCCTAGAGACTCGTCGAGCGTCTGTCTGATCGACGTTGAATGGACATTCGTGCTTTCTTTCGTACCCTATAAATATCTCCGTTTATGGAAGCCTGGAGTGGCAACCGGAAGAGAGTCCTTCTTCAAACCTAGACCAGGATCAAGATCAAAACAGGAATCAAAAAAGAAAACATGAGAGATAAAAAAATAAAGAAGAAAATAAGAAAACAAATTTTTAAAAAGAAAAGACTAGGATGCAAAGAAGATGAATTGATGAAGCATTGGAGTTGTGGCGATGCTCTCGCGATATGATGTACAACTTCAGTGTACACTGTACACACGTATACATACGGTCCGAAAGAAAAAAAGAAACTGGGGAGCGCAGGCACGAAGAAGATGATGAATCGATAAAGTAGGTGTTTGGTGAAGTTTGCGTCCGGGAGATTGAAAAAGGGGAGATCCAGAAGTCGGACCTCCGAGAAGACAGGGCTGAATCTTACATTCCAGGACAGATTATGTCTGAACTGTTGACAGTTATAGGTACGGCTTTTTTCCAGAGGTTATTATTTTTCCTAAAGTTACAGTTAGTGTCAAAAGAGCGTCGTTATGATTTCTAATAAAAGAAATATTGTTTTAATGAAACAAAAATACAGTTTGACAGTGTGACTATATATTTGACTGAATAATTGCAATCACTGTTGTATTGAAATTTTAGAAATCGGTAAAAGTTATAGCCGAAAATTTTAAAAGCCAGAGAAAGGATTTCTATTTTAGTTGACTTCATTGAATTGCTTGAGACTGTTTAGAAAAGTCTGAAAATGTTTTGAGGAAAAATTTTGCACTGGTCTTGAAAAGATTCACATGGGGAGAAAAACAAAGGAATCTGCTCTTTTCGTCTTTATTCAGTCTTCAAGCTCGAATCAAATCGACAGATGTCGCGAGGCGCTGCAAAAATTCTCCACCTTCTATTTTTGGAATTCGTTTAAATGTCAGGGTAAAGTTAGCAGAGAGATTCACGTTCGAATTAGCAGACTGATCTTTTTCCCTTTTCCTTGCGCAGATGTACAAATTCACAAATATTCCTGCCATTGCATGGATTACACTCGTAAATTCTTAAAGTAAAAAGATTGCACTTGGCGCATAAATCCGAGTCGAATAGAATAGTGATTATTTAAAAATACCTCATTGCAATTTTAATGAATTCGTATACTGAAACTCTGAAACATGAAAGGAACGGCACAACGCGTGTACGGATAAATGTGAAGCAAGGAACAAGTAATTGAGATTCTTGAAATTCAGTACCGATGGACCCAGGGTGTGCAGAATATAGTTTTAAGTACCGTGAAAGCCGGAGGGGGGTATAATATCGATTAAATGAAAATGTGTCCGTGAAACTCGAGATGCGAATAAACTGTTACACGATACCACATCGCTTCGTGTCAAGGAATAAGAATTTTGCTCTCCCTCGAAGGCGACTAACGCCTGAAAAGCACGCTCGAAAGATGGAAATTTGAGATCCGTGCGCCCGTATATATTCCGAATTCTTCTTTTTTTAATAGAAAAGAGAAAACCTTTGATCGTCTAGTAGAAAATTTAAGATGACGTATGTAGCAACCGTAAATAGAATCTCTTATTACTCTCTTTACTATCCACTTTTTTGAGACGTAAACTCATAAGGAAAGCTGAGAACCTATAAGCACGGAGGAATTTAAAACTACACTTTTTTACAGCCACCTTCGCATTTGATATTTACTTTAAAATTTTTACTCTATGGGAATTTAGAACGGTTGAAAGAGTGGGTTGAAAAAATATACAATTATTTCGAAAATAATGGTAAAAGCATAGAATACTCGTTGCTGTATTACGCAGTCTGTTCCACAAAAAAAGGTTACTTTCACAAAGTATAATATAAAAACTGCACAAAATAAAAATAAGTCATTGTATATTATGAAAGATGATAATAAAACACGGGTATGTTCAATAAATTGAAATATTTATATAAGACACGTAAATTTGCGCATATATCTTGTAGCTCTCAAATACACAAGATTCCATAGTATGTTTTAAAAATACAACTACATATCTTAATCGAAAATCAATTCCAACTCTTGAGTCGAGAACTCATACTAATCAGATAATTTAATGAAATACACAAGTTTAATAATAAAATACGTACCCTTATACGTATGATAAATGAAAATAGATAAGTGGAATATTATGACTGTAGTAATGAGAATATAAGGTATCGCGATAATTAATGTAGGTGCTCGTATAGCTTCGCGATGAAGCTATCGCGATAAATTTGAAAAATGGACACCGGAGAAAAAGAAACGAGAGGCGTTCAATTCAAGTATGTTATTCGTTATCAGTCGACAACTGAAAGTTTCAGATCAATTTCTATTTTCAAGAGGAGAAGGATCGAGTTATCAAAAAAATATGTCTTATCGATTTGAGAGTGAGCTACAAATAATAATCTGGGACTAGAAATTGGGTAATCAATTATCATTGACTTTTAGTCGTTGTCTCTTCGCTTTTTCTTTGGATTTGAATCCGATGGAAGGGAAGGATAAGAGTGGAAGGATGGAGGTGAATATAGAAGAGGATTCATTTAGATTGCTCAGCGGGGTACGACACGACGTTCCGAACAGCTTGGGAGTGTCTCGAGAGTTTCGGAAGGAGAGCTGGATGCTGCTGCTGCTGCTGGTAAAGAAAAAGAGGAGAAAAACGATAAAGAGAAGGGGAAAGAGAGAAACAGAGAAAATAAGGGTGGGAGGTTAAAATAAGCAGAAAAAGACGGCAAAAGCAGTGGGTTCGTAAGTCCCAAACCGGGCCCGTGTTCGCTGTACGCCACACGCTGAGTGACTTATGACGACCGATACTGCAGCGGTGCTCATACCAGCTACCATTATTTCACCTCTTGCAAAAAATTTGAGGCTCTGATACTTTGATCCCGCCTTTAAAAATAGGAAAAATTTATGACCTAGGAAGTGTAGACTGTAGAAAAAAAGGAAAAAGGCTTACTGGGGGGGTTACAGTTACTGCTCATAAACTCATAAAGTATCCCGAGATTCATTTTTCATAGAATTTTCTATTTGAAGTATTTATAGTCTCTTTTGCAGAATTCAAAGGATTTAAAGGATTTTCAAGAGATTTGAAAATATTTTATGTGATTTAAAAAAAATTCAAGGTATTGATTCTAATGTGGAGAAAATCAAATGAAATCATTAGTACTTTTTTGACTAATTCAGATTTAGAGAGTTATTTGACAAAGAATTTGGAATAATGTTGGAAAAGAAGTTTAGAGAAGAGGATTGGAAATTCTTTTTCATAAAACGACACTGTAGATTGATTGGAATCCGAATAACAATAAATCTCTCTGCAAAAATGTGAATTGAAAAAACATTTGCAATAAAAATAAAATAAAATTATTTCCCTTTTTTTTCACATTCCATTTTTTTTCCTTGCAGAACTTTAAAATTCTTATAGTCAGTAGTTCTCAATCGGAAGATTGGGTTTCTGAACTTTCAAGAAAGAGAATCAAATAGTGAATCTACCATTCTTCGCGCGCCGAAAATTCTTCGTCGAGAATATCTTATTTCAAGGAGACGAGGGTCGCAAGGTGCGTGGAAAAGAAGGCGAGAAAGGAGCGGTTGATTTGTGTCCAAAACCACGTTTGCGGTGGAGGAGAATCGGGGATTCACAGTGGGATGTGCGCGGGTGGAATAGCAAGCGATTTGACACTGCTATTATATACCGATTCAGTCCGATATCGCGAATCCTTCAACCCCTTGAACGTCTCTGGGATAGACGTTAATCCCAAGCCAGTGCTTGATTTTTGCCAGACCAGCAAACTTTCTTCTACTTATTGCTCAAATGAAAAATTTCTATGGATTTATAAATGTATGTCTCGTCTTACTCTTCTAGATTCAATATCAATTCTTTTAACTCTATAATGAATTCATAAAAATGTATTTAATTGTTAATAAATATGTATGTCGAAAATTAAGTATTATGTGTATTTTTAAGGCGTGAATATAACAAATAAATGCTAATATCTTTCATATATAGCTAGATTTCTATATAAGATTATAACTTGGGAGCCTATCCTTTTTTGATGAGAAAAAATGAGATCATACGGAAAGATTGTTTTTTAAGAACCACCTCGTTAGGCCTGAAATGTTATCTATTGTTGTCTAACCAAATATTATCTATAATTCTCAATGCCAATTATGGCCGCTTTGCAAGATCCTATTATATAATTTGAGATCCTCTGAGATGGGATGACTTGCGGACAGTTGGTGCGAAGGCGTGCCTCGTGTATTCGTATACGTAAACGTAAATCGAATATTGAATCTTGAATTTCGAATCTCGATTCTAGCGTGGGTCAGGGAACCGAACTCCGTGTCAGGTCGAACGATGTAGGGTGGTGTTCATCGGTGCATTGACCCTATCCTCACTGGCGACGAAATGAAATGTTTAGCAAACTTCTCAGTACCATGTACCTTATTATGAGTCGACATTCTTCAAGTTGTTACAAATAAACCAAGTCGATGTGTCTACCCAATTATAATTTACTAAACAAACTACGTTGAAGTATATTACATTTCTGCGCTGTCGCTTCATATAACTTTGAATATCAGCCACTTCAGCTTTATAATTATTATAAAATTTATAATTATTCGGTTCAGTAATAAATGAAATGAATCTGAACTCTTCAGCTCGTTACTATATTCTATATCATATAGTATAAAAGATGTGCCGAAAAAACCGTTTTTCATTTGATTTGCTTATATTGAGAAGAGCTCAATGAAAAAGGCTTATAAAACAAAACTTCTTTTTCCAGATATCGTGATGACACTCTTGTGAAAATGACTGTAAGACTGATTATAGCCCCTTCGCGAGAGTCGAGGCGAGAGTTGGATTCTTAGAAACTTGTTTTCTTCATCCCACCTAGTGTCCACCTTTATCTACTTCTAAACGTAAGGGGTATTAAGTGACACTATCATCGGGGTCAAACTGAAGCCGCCATATGTCTAATGTCAACCTGATTTAATTCTATCAAGCTTTATATCGCGTAGCCGGAAACGGTAAGGCCCCGCAAGGCTCTGTAAGGAGATATTCAGATTAAGCGAGAATAATAGATAGCGCTTTGCAGCAGATAAGAATCTCATTCCTCGAGGCTTATACTTGATCGACTTTCTCGAACTGTACGAATGACACTAGTACCCTGCGGCCCTATGCGTCAATTGTTGACTGCGTGAATAAGGAAAGAATGTTTTGCCACGCACTCTCGTTACTAAAGCGAAAAAGCTCGTCACTATTAGTATAAGCTGCGTGGTAACATGGCCCCGATGGCTATACACTTATGCAGTATACGCCATTGAGCACAATAAACTCCCGTTTGCACAGCCTGTTCAAGGCACACGCCTCTATCTTTCTTTCTCCTGATTCTCTTTTTATCTCACTTTCTTTCTTCCTCAATCTCTCCTTGTCTCTCTTGATCACTGGCACAGAACCTTGGAGAGTTTCTGTGCAGCACACATCGTCGCAGAGGGTTCAGTGTTCAGGTCCGAGGTGTGAACGAAGAACCACAAGTGCCCGGAAGGGTACTCCCCCGGTAACATAATCCCCTCGAACGAGTTTTACAGTGTTATAATACGCTTTTCCTCACACCGCGCCCCGCTGAGGTATATATATATATATATATATATATACATATATATAT
>UCOK01006018.1:0-17622 GCA_900474325.1 Synergus umbraculus | reverse complement strand
TGCCAAGGTTATGCTCTGCATTTGGTGGGACCAGCTCGGTGTGGTGTATTATGAGCTGTTGAAACCGAGTGAAACTATTACAGGGGATCGGTATCGAACGCAATTGATGCGTTTGAGTCGAGCATTGAAGGAGAAACGGCCACAGTATCAAGAGGGACACGATAAAGTTATCCTGCAACATGACAATGCTCGGCCACATGTCGCAAAACCCGTCAAGTAATACTTGGAAACCCTAAAATGGGAAGTCTTACCCCACCCGCCGTACTCTCCAGACATTGCTCCTTCCGACTACCATTTGTTCCGATCGATGGCACATGGCCTAGCTGAGCAGCATTTCCATTCTTATGAAGAAGTCAAAGAATGGATCGATTTGTGGATCGCCTCAAAAGACGCATCGTTTTTTCGAGATGGTATCCAACAATTGCTCGAAAGATGGCAAAAAGTAGTGGCTAGTGACGGACAGTACTTTGAATTATAAACAGGTAATCACTTTTTCAGAATAAAGCCTCAAATTTTCGAAAAAAATCGGCGGAAGCAAAGTTGTGCACCTAATAATATTAATATTATAATATTAATCAATATTAATGAATAATATTAATCAATGTTATACATAATTCTTACTTGTATTTAATAAATTTTAATACGTATTTTAATAATATATGTCTGTTTGTAATGTTTATTAAGTTTTCAAACATTCCTAACCTTCAAAACAAAATTTTAAATTCTGATTTACCGAAATCTTCGGAAAACAGTGCTTGACTTCTTAGTTCGGTGAGAAGGCAGCACTTAGATAGGACAGAAAAAGTGATTACCTATATATGTATATTGAGGACGACATTTTGTCTCAACGCCGCATCTACTGTAATAATATCTTTGCTTTGGTCAGCTTTGGTGCGTCTCGTGTCCCAAAATCAGGAGAACTGTCGTACCGAGCCTATAGTACAACTGCTACACTGTAGGTGGTGCGTCTACTGTGCTAATATTCTTTCCGTGTAGTAGGACTATAGTTTACTCAAGTTTGAGTTCGATTAGACATAGTCGAATTCTGAGGGTGGTGTACTTGAGGAATAATGCCCCATATGTGTAGAATAACATATCCAATTTTCAGCCAGATCGGTCCAATATTTTTTTTTGAATCAAGGCAACCACGTTGAAAAACGTTGTTTCGAGAAAAACACGTTCAAAGTTTTTGTTCTAAAATACAGGGTGATCCATTTTAATCTATAAGTATCTTCTAAAATACTTTATTAACTGATAAAGCAGAATTAATACGTTAAGTATCACACTTAGGATTGGAGAGGTTATTTTCCAATAAAGCACAGCATGTGAACAGGATAATTTTACGTTTTATTTAAGGCAGAATGAACCGCGCGATAAACTGATTTCAATATTTACGAAAAAATGGTTTAGACAAAAGTTGACCAGGATCGAGAGTGCAATTTAATTGTACCATAAATTTTGACCTTGAGTTCAATTTTCAAGGTCATTTGCGTCCAACGCGTGCCAAATGCATGTTCGTTCGGCGCGTTCGAGATGTTTACGTTGTTTTGCGTTTTTCGACCTGTTCTCGATATTTATGACCGAAATAACGGCAGTTATGAACCATTCGCGGTTGATTCACAAAATTTTATAACTCCCAACTATAGGTCAGTAAGAGAGAATTTCGCGATTGATAATGCACAAAACCGTGAATAGGGACCAATAACCTGAACAACACCATCGGAAAGTGATGAAGATTTGACATCTTCTAGAGCGTAATGTTACCGATCGAAAATTGGTACCAATCGCGTACTCAAATCTTCGATAGGTAAAATGTCGCTGCTACTCTGCATTATCAATAGTGAAATTTTCTCTTACTGACTTATAGTTGGGAATTATACAATAGAATTTGTTGTATTAACCGCGATTGTTTCATAACTGTCGGAGTTGTGCATAATCATAAGATTCCTAGCGTTGAATTTAATCTCCCGCGCACCAATACTCGTATTTTCTGCTGTGACATAATTTTCTGAAGCTCTATGTGTCAAAACTTTATCATTTTCAGATTATGCATAATCATAAGATTTCCGGCGTGGAATTTCAATTCACCTGCTATCTCCCGCGCAGTCATATTATGTGATGCTTTTGCTCAGTGGCGTAGCCACATAAATTTCAGAATTCGTTTATACAATACCCTTAATAAATGCACTCTTGAAATACATTAAATTTTTTTTTATTCATTTCATACACTTTTTATACACAAAAACTTCAGTCAAACACAACGCCTGAAAAAGCAGGTAGGAGAAGCAGAAGAATCAAAAAGTTTTAGGTTATGTATGACAATGGCTATGTCACCTATATATTTTTTTAATATATGTTCAAAAATAACAAAATGTCGGCCAAAAACAAAAAAATTTAGTAAAAATGAAAATGTCATAATACATTTTATAAGGGACATAGCTATAGGTGTACAGAATAAGTTCTCATTGAACGCGAAAAATATAATAACAAGTGAATCTAATGTCCCGTGATATTCTTCGCGTTCAACCCTAACTATTTCGAAAACTTTCGATTTTTTCGACTGGTGCCCATTAAGATTTTTCAATCAGGAGGCTTGTAATTTCAGCCAATTTAACCTGGGCTGGATTTTAATGTAAAGTACACAGAGTCCTCTGTATCAAGCCACAACAGTGAACTCATTGCGCAGTTGTACGCGACATAAAAATATCTTATTTTATTAAAAAAATTGTAAATTTTGTCATTTTTTGATAACAGATATCAAGTAAGTATAAATTTATGTGCAAAATTAAGTTTTATTTACAATTTAGTCTAAAACATAAACCAAAAGGCAGGAAAAATGAATTTTTCTTCTCATTTTTGTTTGAAAAGAATATTTTAAACATATTTTATAAGTTTTATATAAATATTATAACAGAAAGATAATTCACTAACTAAAAATGAAAGTACTAATGGCTAATTACATATCTCTCAATTGTCTAAGAAGAAAACGTGTAAATACGATCACGATGGATGTGGGGACAGTAGTGGAGACATTTTGTAATAATGCTTAATTTTTATATACCATATAAAAGTTATTTATGCTTAACCCTTTAGGTTCGGCACCTATGAGTCCCATTGGTTACATCTAACGTGGATTGTAGATACTAACACGGAAACTTTCTAATTTTGCCGCTAGGAAATTGTGGGGAGCTCTACAAAATGAATGTGCCAGATTGGGCACGTATGAACTCTAAGGGTTAATACAATCCTTGCTTAAAATACTGGATAGAACCCGGATAAAACCCAGATAGACTCGGGACTCTATCCGGAAAACTTCCGGATTTTGTAACCTGGTTGTATCGGGACTTATCTGGGATACCAAGTAAGTTTTATTCGGGTTTTATCTTGTCATAGCCGGGATCTCTCTGGTACACAATTTCTATCTATCCGGGCATATTCGGTCCTACCCGGGATCTACTTGCACATAATTTATATCTATCCGGGTCTATTCGGATCTTATATAGGACGCTTGAAAAGATTTATCCGGACCTATCTGGGACTTATACAGGACGTTGGAAAAGATTTATCTGGGGTTTATCCGGTCCTAGCCGGGATAGATCCCGAATATACCCATATGAAAGTTCTATCCGGTTTCTATTAGGGCCTTATCAGGGTTCTATCGGATCCTATCCGTCATTTTAAGCAGGGATATCATAGTACCTAATATATGTAAAATAATAATTTTGTATTTTTATAAAATATTTAAATTATTTCAATAACTTTTCGATTTTCCTGAGAAACTTGCCGATCCACTTCTAACTTTCTTTTCAGAGAATTTAACTTTTCATTTTGGTTAGTCTCAGCCTCCTGCAACGACGTTAGTTCACTAATAAGGTCAAATGAAGCGCGGAGCACAGATGGAGTTGGGAGTGTGTTACAAATCTAAGTGGGAAAATTTAAAAACAATACAAAAATTGGCTCTAAAATAATTAAAATGGGTGGAATACGGTGAATTTCCCGTGGATGTAAGTCAGGTTATGACAGCTGCTCCGAAAAATTTCATTTCTTTTACGTGCCAAAAGATGAAGAATCTCTAAATGCCTAGCAAAAAGTCATTCCCAGGAAAAATTTTGTGGTAAAAAGTGAAAGACGTTTGCAGAGGATGGAGTCACTGTTCTGGGAGTGGTAAGTATAAAAATAAATTATTTATATTTACAATGAATGATTGTTGTTGTTTATGTAATAATTGGAAATTAATGTTTCCATATTTTTTATTGAACTGTTTTGTGAGATATAAAATATAAGTGGTACCGCACGACAGTGCCGGTACATCGGTTTATCTACATTTTTTTCTTGATAATGTGATAAAGTGTAAAAATAAAGTAAAGATTCAAATTATCAAAGGATTAAATAATTAAAATAATATTTTAATTTAAATAAATGAATGAAGAAAGTATCATTCATGCATTTTATCCTAAAGTAAAATGATATCTTTATTTTTAAAAAAATTTGTAGAAATAAAAAGAATTAAATGAGAACTGTTTATTTTAATAAAAACTATATATTTTAATAAAAACCATTGAACATTTTATCTTAAACTGAAATTATATCTTTATTTTAAATTTAACCATTATTTGAATTAATTCATCATTTGATATTTTCAATATTTAATTTATACTTTAATACTTTATTAAGAATCATTATCTGTTTGTTTCACTCATTTGACCACAATTTTTCTAAAGTGTAACAAGTTTTGGTCTTCACTAAAAACTTTTTAAATATTTCTTTTGTATAGAGCAAATATAAGAAACCAAGACTGAAGAAAGGTGCCCTTCCTTCTCAATTTTCTGGATGTCCAAAATATGTTTCCAAGTCCATCCTTCCTACATGCAAATCACCACTGAAAAAAAAATTAGCTTCAAGTGGCAAAAGTGAAACTGTTAAAAAACAACGTAGGATAGAAGTGGAGGAAGATTTAGGTTCCGTCCATCCTTTAGACTCCATCCCAAATTTGGAAAATCAATCCTTTGCCTTTCATACTACTGGCACTTCGTCTTGTAATGATAAAGTGTTTAAAATGATTTTAGAAAACGACAGTTCAATTTCTTTTCCAATTTCTTAGAGAGATAAAATGTTCTTTTAGGATATCAAAATGTACAATTTAGCCAACAGATTGGGATAAAAGTTCAGGGTGATAAAATTAAAAAGGTCTACAGAAAATCAGTAATTCTTACACAGGATCTCACAGTACAAATAAATCTTTCTAGAAGGATGATAGAACTGGAAAAATTTGGTTTCAATAGGAAAATTTTTAACAGTGAAGACGTTGAAAATATCTTAAAAGTTATAGATGAACATGTTGTGTGCAAAGGATGCCAAATTCCTGAAGAATGGGGTCCTATACATTGTTCTGTGATAGATCCTGATAACGAAGGCACATACCGCCACAAAATGTGTTCGATGCTCTTGCCTAAAAATAATTTAAAGGAAGACTGCTGTGATTACTGCTCAAGAGTCAGAAAGACTATTTCACAGAAAATAATTCGATTTCAGAAGAGCAAGAAACAACGTATTGAACATTCTAGCCTCAAATTGATTGAACGAGCAAATATAAGAATACTTCAGAAACGAAGTGAAGCTTTGAAAAGATCTTTGTCTCTAGCTAGGTTTCGTGAAAAGGTTTATAAGACTATGTTTAGAAAAGCGGAACATGCAATGTCCCAAATGGAGAGACAACCTCTAACTCAAATTCTTCATGAAAAAAACATACCATCAAACGAGCAACTTGTCATAAACGAAATCTTGGAAGCCTCTAAACATAAAAATCGAAGATAAAGACGGTATTCTCAAGAGTGGATTATGCTATGCCTGCTTTTGCATACACAATTACCAACAACGTACAATTTATTGCGATAGATAATCATATCCTTCCCTTACTCTGTGAGCGCATAATTCAAAGGTATTTTTTTTCTATTTTCTTTTCTATTTTACACTATATTGCTAACTTTTTTTTATCACAGATCATATTAGATAATATTGAGTGACTTGAGAAGGCCTTTCATTCAGTTTTGGACATGACCGCAGATTTGATTCAAAACTACAAATTTGAATTCGTTTTGGCGGGAAAAATAAGCCAGGATCCTTGAGAGGTATTTAATTTCATTAACTTTCCATTAATTAAATATTTCATTAAAATAATTTAAAAATGTTTTCCGAGATTTCACTTGAATTTATACGTTTAAAATACTGTTCATGACACCTGTAACGAAACATCGATTTTCGGTGTCTGTTAAGCGTCTCGAAGGGAGCCATTTACAGTACAGGAACGAAAGTACTGCAAAAGTAGTAAAGAAAGTAAAGTAGTACTGAAAGTAAAATAGAACAGAAAGTAAAAATACCTAAATAAGTAAACCGGAGGTTCTCTCTCGCTCCTCTCTCTTACCCTATCGTATCCTATTCTATTGTATTCTATCTGACCGCATCGTATCCAATCGTATCCAGTCACATCCTATCGTATTCTATAGTATCCTGTCGTATTTTATCCTATCGCATTCTATTGTATCCTATCGTATCCTATTCTACCGTATTTTATTTTATCATATCGTACCCTATCATAACCTATCGTATTCTATCGTATCATATCCTATTGTATTCTATCCTGTCGTATCATGATAGGATACGATAGGATAGGATAAAATATAATAGGATACCATAGGATAAGATAAAATAAGATACGATAGGAGAGAGAGGGGAGAGGAGAGGAGAGAGAGTATTTCTCAAACCAGTGTTGCCACTTTTAGTACTATTGTACTAGATTAGTACATTTTGTACGGAGTCAGTACTGTCACTACCACTTTGGAATTTTCAGTACTATGATTTTACGTAACACATTTGTCCGTTTGAATCAATGCTCTCAAACGGGGCAGCCTGTGCGCGCATTGTTTTGGCTTACTACTGGAGAAATTCTCCCATTGGTCAATTTAATTCGATTTTATTCGCGCGTCAGATTACGGTCAATTGCAGAATTTCTCTAGCAGGAAGCCAAAACGTGCTGCGCGCGCAGGCTGCCCCTTTTGAGAGCACTGATTTGAATTGTCGATGATTGTCTGTTGTTTAGTTTCATACAAGTGTCAAGTACAGACAAGAGGTTGTGCCCTGCTAATTTATTTGTAGTCATCCATATGTCATCCAGCTAATTTATTTGAGGTTTTATTATGCTAGAAGAAATTTCCAAAGGAATGTGACGCAGAACTGAAGAGTGAAGATAGACAGGTAGAGTTCGAAAATTCTCGGTAATTTATTTTTTGTCCTTCCCTTTCCTATAGCGCCATCTTTGTCTAGAAAAAGACAAAAATAAATTACCGAGAATTTTCGAACTCTATAGACAGGAATTTCGTTTATCCATTTCAAAAATATAATTTTAGCGAGACCTTAAATATAATAAATTTTTGATCTTTTTGACCTTGAAATATTTTTAAAATATTTTCTAACTGTCGTTTGCATTGACGCCTTTTGGCGTCAACTATTTTATTGAGATTCGAGTTACACTCGGGGGTTTTCGGGTACGCTGAATCCGAATCTATAGTCAAAATTCAGAATTTCAAATCAGCGCTCTCGAAAACCTTTTAGTATGAATTTTAAGAAAAAAAAAAATTGCCTGTACATTTTGGGCATTTTTTGTCGAATTCCCTCTGCCAACGAAGGGGTTAAAAGGTTCCTAAGATTTGCCCATATATATTTTTCTGTTGAAAGATAGTAATAAATATATTAAAAATCACTAGAATTCTATGTTTGTTTTTTTACTTTTAAGGTTTATTCAAAAAATGAATAAGAATTTATGTACAACTGACAAGGACATTGTTCATCATAAGAATAATTCTGAAAACTTTGATGATCAAGAATTATTTGAAAACTCAGTGGATTCAGACAATAACAATATTGAAGAGGAGTTGAATGCTGAAAGTAAAAAGTCTGATAAAAGACATAAAAAAAATCTTCAATCAAAGCCTACAGACAAAAATTTACTTTAGCATGGACAACTGAATTTAAATGGGCAGCGGAACGTAATGGCTCAACAGTGTGCACCGTCTGCAATGTCTCAAAAATAGTTGGAGGGGCATTTCATCTACGACGTCATGCAAATTCTTCGAGTCACGTTGCAAATCTTAAAAATGTTTCAAATTGTTTGATAATTAATGAGTCCGTGGAGCAGAAGACATTAAAAGATAAACTCACTGATGTTGAAGTCAAGGTGACTTGCTTCATTTCCGAAAATAATCTCTCTTTTCGTTTGGCTAAAAGTTTAGTACTCACCTGTCAAAAAACCTTTGAAGATTCCAACATCGCGAAGCACTTGAAAATCGGCAGAACTAAGTGCACTAATATAGCTGTCACTGAACTCTCTCCCTATGTAAAAAACAAGTTAGTAAACCAGCTAAGACAAAATAAATTTGGACTCATTAGGTTTTTTGGCACAGTTAGATTGGCATGTGGAAGCAACGATCATCCTTCTACTCCTATTTTCCTTCAGATTTACAAAATCCTATCAGTGTTTAGTAAGATGGCTCTTATTTTCAAAGATTAAATTTTCTTCACGCTACCCCCCAGTTTGATTCCATTTTATGTAGAAATATTTCCTGTAAAATTTGAGCTTTATATTCATAAAGTTTTGACAAAAACCTGAAATCCAATTAAGTTGCTTCAGTAGCAGAAGGCGCACAAAACTATGCTTCGACGTACAAACTAACAATAAAAATACAAATATCACATATCGCATTCTCTTCTTCTGGAGCTAATACAAATTCACGATGAAACAGAAAGATTTTCAAGCAAGTCTTGTGCGCCTTCTGCTACTGAAGCACCTTATTTGGATTTCAGGGTTTTGTCATAACTTTATGGATATAAAGCTATTGATTCCAGTACCTCTCTTATTGCAGTAAAAAAGCTAATGAATCATTTATGGTATTTAAGCTCTGAAACTGTCGCATTAGCTTTTTTTGATCCGAAATTGTCATCAGAATCAAAAATCAAAATGGTCAATCCTTTGAATCGCCAAACAAAAGCATCAAATGAGAATGTGAAGCGAGTAGAAGTTCAAATCGATGAAATCCTAGAAATGATTAAAAATGGAATTGAACAAATTCGTTTCTGCCGACACTAAACGATTTTTCGAAAGAATCAGTTTAAATGATGAATTCCTTATGACAGAACCATCGACGTGGCCTGAAAATGAAAATTTTATTAAGGGATTGGAGTTAGTAAGTAAATTGGAAGTTGATTCGGCTGAGAGAGGCGTTAAGATTATGGAAGAATATAACACATTATTTACGAAAAACGAACAACAGAAAAAGTATGTGCTTCAGATTGTGAGTGAATATCGCCGAAAGTTCCCAGGTTATAAAACAGAGTCATTGTCTAAGCGTCAAGATTTGTAGTAAAACAAATGATTTTCGCATTTTTCTCGAAAACAGTTAGTCATCTGAGAAAAAGTCATGGATAATAATATATGAATTTTAAATAGATCTACAGCTTTTGTATAAAGCTTTTTTTTACATAATTAAAAATTTGCAAAATAAACAAATAAAATTGGTTTTTTCTTAAATTATATGATTTTTTAACGTGCAAGGGCCAAGGGGCACCCTTTCCCTTAGTCCGATTAAGCTCAAATTTTACAGGAATTATTTCTACATAAAATGGAACCAAACTGCGAGGTAGAGCTAAAAAAAATCGCAAAAAATTTTTTGCCAAGAGTAAATAAGAGCCACCCTAGCTTGTCATGTAAAAACAGGCTGGAAAGACTCCCAGCGCCATCTGCTCTCCGCGCTTCACTTGAGCGTACTAGTGAACTAACGTTAACATACAGTCGTTGTAGGGGGCTAGTTATTCTGTATACAAATTAAGATTCCAATTTAATTTAACTGCACGTAGAATACGATGAAAGAGTATAAATGTATTTTCGGTGACAGTAGTGGACATTTTAGTGACTCGGACAGTAGTGGACATTTTACACTTGCTTGCTTGTCCTTACAAAAAGGATAGGTTTAAAACATCGCGGCTAGTTGCATTCGTAAGTGAATTGAAAGCAAAAAATAATCGTATGTTTATGATACGATTTAAATATTTTCTTACCATTTTCCAAGCGGGACAGTAGTGAACACCCGTTGCACAACAAATCTTCAATTTTTTTCTGCCTTGCTATAAAACTAACGTTTCCACAATTAAAACGATCTAGAGGTTTCGTTTTCTTGAGTACAGCTGTTTACTTTGGACGCATGGGCAAAGAAGCAGTGTTGCTACACACGCAAAATATTATGCGAAGGCAAAACTGAGCACCTTTTGGCAAAATTAAAAATCCGAAAATGAGGGACACGCTTTTTATAATTTTTTTTGGGTAGATATAATCATAATATGCTAGAAGTAATTGATGAATATCAAATTACTAGGCACATATTTTAATAAAAAATTTATTTTGTATAGTATAACTGAAGAAAAATTGAATATAGATTACAAGTAACATATTGTAAGTGCCCTGGAGACAGGGACAGTAGCAAGGGGCTATTAACTCTGAAATCAAGAGAATTTTGACAACTGATTTCAATTTATTTCAAATGATTTCAAATGGTTTCAAAACTAATGTCTATGGTTAGTCAGATTCCACTCTTGCTTTGCGATTTCAATTCTTGGACGCTTTACAAACGCTGCGGTTCAAATATCCATAATCCATTTGTACAGTTGATGTCCAAAAACAATTCCAACTCCACCCAAATTGATGTTGATTTGTCCTTTTAATGTCCCAAATAACCTGTACATCACACTAGCCAAAATAAAATAGATGTTAACATAATATAAGAACTCTCAAGGTTAGGCAGGAACGTATATGCGATTAAATGGGTCTCATGCATAAGGCTTTCCAAGTAGTATTTGAAAAGGCCAGGACGAAACCTTCCGAAGAGATGGAAATTCAAGGGTTCATAACAAAAGACGCATGCAGAAAACGCAGCAATCTCATCTAAAACATATAGAAGGGGCATGTAGAAAGGCAGGAAACGCAACATTCTCATCCATCACATAATTTGTCCAAGGTCTTCGGGTAAGGTCAGTAAAAAGGATAGGAATCGGAGTTAGCAGTACCCGGTAAGAAGAAGTTGATTGACATGAAGTAAAATAATATCGAAAATGTTCAAAAACGACATTGCTTTGCATTAAAAGTGTTGTGAATTTGAGCTAAATTGTCAACACTTCAATGCAGATTAATTATGGAAAATTGAATCTATATTGGAATCTTGACAATTGTATGTCGAGGAAGGGATTAAATTGACAGCAATTTTCACGATCGCCTTAGAGAATTAATTTGACTTCAAATTTATAACTCTCGTTAGAATTAGAATGTGCTTATTTTTGACAGAATTAAATTGACTTCTAATCAATTACGTCCGTCACAATTAAAACGTGTACATTTTTGTCACGAGATTTAACAGGATTGAAACGATAACAAATGTAAATCGGTAAAATTAATTGAAGTGTTTACATTCAAAAACGACATTGGTTGAGATTAAAAGAGTTGAAAAATCGCCCATATTCCAACTCATTTCTTTCTGGTTCAATCAACTCCTTCTTACCGGGTAGGTTAGGCGGGAGAGTTTGAATTACCGGAATTCTTTTAGGCTGCTGAAGGCGTCCCAAAAACATCATAAAGCTCGAAGATAGATGAAGATAATGTGGGTCATTCCAAATAAAAGGTAACTTTCATGTCCCCCTACCAAAAAACATATTTTGACTATTTTTTTTTTACAACTTTAGTGATTATTATATTAAAATGAAGTATTATCTACTAATATTCAAACTTATTAATGTTGAAAATTAATTTAGAACTGTATGGCAGACCTAAAAGCAGGCAAAATGTCCCTCATTTTCATTTTTTTAATTTTACCAAAAGGCGCTCACTTTTGCCTTCGCGTAATATTTTATTTGTGTGGCAAAACTGTTTGCTTTGCCCATGCATCCACAGTAAACCGCTGTTCTCAACTAAACGAAACCACTTAATTTGTTTACCGACTAACCAAAATGAAAAGCTAAATGCTCTGAAAAGAAAGTTAGAAGTGAATCGGCAAGATTCTCAGGAAAATCGAAAAGTTATTAAAATAATTTAAATATTTTATAAAAATAAAATATTATAATTTTAAACTTATTACGAACTATGATATTGTATTAAGAATAAATAACTTTTATATTGTATATAAAAATTATGCATTGTTACGAAATGTCCACTACTGTCCCCACATCCATCGAGATCCTGTTTACACGTTTTCTCCTTAAACAAGTGAGAGATATGTAATTAGCCATTAGTACTTTCATTTTTTAGTTAGTAAATGATCTTTCTATTATAATATTTATATAAAACTTATAAAATATGTTTAAAATATTCTTTCAAAGAAAAATGAGAAGAAAAATTAATTTTTTCTTCCTTTTAGTTGATGTTTTGGACTAAATTGTAAATAAAACTTGATTTTGCACATATATTTATACTTATTTGATATCTGATAATAAAAAATTACAAAATTTACATTGTTTTTAATAAAATAAGGTATTTTTATGCCGAGGCAGAAAATTTTTATAATTTGTTAGTTTCTGCCACAAAACAGTTCATCCTTGAAAATAACTGCTTCAAACTGCGTAACCACTATGATTTTCGTACATTTGACATATCAGACAATAGAAACCACTTCAACATTCGTAGTAGCCAAAACTTACCTTTTATTTGGAATGACCCATATAAGTCCAAAATATATATGAATTCCAGATTTTCCAAAATAGATGAGTTATTTCCAAAATGATATGATATATGATAAGATAGGAATCTTCCAGAGCTTGGGCGACATTGGGTATATCAAATGATATAAAATATTATAATTAATAAATTAAAAATTAAATTAACTAAATTTGACCATATCCAATATAAGAGAAATGTGCAACTTCTAGAGCTAAATAACACAATTAAATTAATTTAAATTTATAAAAACTAAGTTTGCGACTTGCAAAATTTTTTAACGTCACACTATTTAGTTTTGAACGATGGGTAACTGAAAGTATATAATATATTAGACTTTTAAAAATTATACATTTGGTCGTGATGAGACTGTCTGATAGATTATTGTCTTCAAATGTAAAATTATTGCATCCACTGATTACAAAAATTTTGCATTTAATGCTAATGTGTATGCAAAATTCTGCGAGTCTAAATACATAAGTATACTGACTTTAAGGGCGATGGAATCTGAAAGTAAAAACTGTCAACAAACTGTCAAAAACTGTCAAAATCTGTGGAAAGAAATAAAGCTATCATGTGGACTAGAATTTTTCCAGCCAAAGGCAAAAGAGGGAAAATTTATAGGTTTTAGATAGAAAAAAATAGAGAGAAGAAATGAATAAGGGGCGCTTGATGATAAGTTTGTCGAATACTCACTTTTATAGTCCCAAAATAGCGTGTAATTATTTCTTGTCAGAAACGGCGGACATTTTGACTTTCATGATGGAAGAAACTAAATATTGACAGCTGCGACAGTGGCACCCTGCGCGCGCAGCACGTGTTGGCTTCCTGCTAGAGAAATTCTCCCATTTGTCAATTTAATTCGATTTTGAATCGCTCGCCAGATTACAGTCAATTGCAGAATATCTCTAGCAGGAATCAATATTTAGTTTCTTCCATCATGCAAGTCAAAATGTTCGCCGTTTCTGACAGGAAATAATTACATGTTATTTTGGGACTATGAAAGTGAGTATTCGACAAACTTATCATCAAGCGCCCCTTATTCATTTCTTCTCTCTATTTTTTTCTATCTAAAACCTATATATTTTCCCTCTTTTGCCTTTGACTGGAAAAATTCTAGTCCACATGAAAAGTTGACAGAATTAGACAGACGCGCAACAAGCGTCTCAAAGCAGTGGGTGTCGGGAGCCACTCTACACATTAGAAATCAATTAAAAAAAAAAAAAAAAAGATTAAAACCCCCCAAAAAGTGCGTTTATTGTGGAATTGTAGTATCCTTCTAATAATTTCGACATCCATGCATATTGCAAGTAGGATATTACCAGAATACAGTCGAGACTTGTTTATCGGGATATTGGAGACTTATCTATCGAGACGATACCCGAAGAGGTCCGAAAACGCCCAACAAGATTGGTGTCTCAGTCATTCGCTTGAAAAGTGCTAGTTAAGTTAGTTTTTTTTTTTAAATTTAACTAGTATGTAATAAATCAGAGTCGACTGTATATTATTAAAATGTAATATACAGAAGTTAAGCATGAACATCTATTTTTCTCAGTACTGTTTATATCACAGGCAGGAAGAAGGCACGAAGTGAGAATACGTGTCTTTCTGGCAACCTTATTTTTCATCCTTCCTCATAAATATTTAGTACGTGTAATTATATTTTAAAACCATAACACTGGTTAGTTCATAACTTTAGATTCACACCATATGAATGGTATAATCCTCATCCATGCAACAAAAACCCGGATCATCTGGAGAACCGCTTCAAACTACTCAACTGCATGTGGTTCACGATTGGCTCTCTAATGCGACAGGGTTGTGACATTTTACCCAAGTAAGCCTACGTTAACAATGCTAGCACGAAAAATAGTTTTGGAATCTTTTGTTTTCTCTGGTAATAAGAGAGAATTATGTTATACCGTCCGGATGGAGAAAGGCTATATCTATATTTTTCATGAAAAATTAGTGATTTATATTGTTAGATTCGTATAATGAAAAAATGAATATATTTGTGGCAATTGTGTATGGACTTTGAATAATGAACATTTAGAAAATTGTTTCGGTGTCTCCAATAATGAAGAAGGCCTTGTCCCCAAAATTTAATTTTAATATTAGATTTTGGGATAAATAAATGAAACTCACCAAATATCCCGAGTCTGACGAAATCGTAGATTGCAAATTATAAAAAAATCCATCGCGTTTCTATTGATAAAATTAGTACTTTGACTGAAAATATTCATTTTCTGAAACAGAGAAATGCACTTCAAGCTAACGAATCCCCGATTATTAAACTCACTCCACTTTTCATCACTTCGTAGGGATAACACCGACACTAAGTAAAAAAAAATCAATGCACAGAGCAGGCCCGGACTGTCCATATGGCAAATAGGGCAAATGCCCGATGGGCCGGTGTGGCTGAAGGGATGGTGTGGCCGATAAAATGCCGGTGTGGTTAGTGGGGGTTTGCAGTCTTGGCCACCCTATGTCCCAGGCTAAGTGACCGCTCCTTTCTCAGAATCTAAATTTTCAAACTTTGAAACAGATTTTGCGAAACAATGAAACATAAAAATTTGTTTTATAGGGAACTTTTGAGAAACCATCTAGTCTACAGAGAGATGATAGAGATAGAGGCAATGCGACGACCTGTCATCTTAGAAATCATTAAAATTGCGTTTAAACAGAGCAAATGGTCACTTCTGGTACTAAAATAATGAAACGCAGATGTACGCAGATCCGTAGATGAATTGTTTATAAAGAAAATTATAATTATCATGCACGGAAAAAATTATTTTCTTAAAAATTCAAACAGTGAGTGTCTTAATCTTGGATACGAGAGGAAGTCACTTAATATTTAGAAACCTCATTTTTCAAGAAAATAAGAAATAATTATATGAAAAGTATGTTACATTTCAACAGAATATAGGAAAGAGTGATAGAAAATGTCTAACACGCAGAGGTGCAAACTTTCAGAGGTAGGCACTGAAAATGTAAACAGGCAGGATTAGAGATTTTAACAAACAGTCTGAAAACTAAATCAGAGTTCGAAACTTTAAGAGGTAGTATCTGAAAATGATATGTTGATTTGTAACGAAAAAAAAATATTTGTTGTTATTATTATTGCACATTATGAATTTTTATACTTATTAATACTACAATTTGACAATTAATTACTTATACATATAATAGATCTCCTTAAAGCTATTTAAAATCGCACTCGCTGAGGATTCGAACCCTATACTAACTTAAAATTTTAAAACTAACGATACGCATTATACCACGCTGCTAACAATGCGCTTAAGGACACACGCAAAACTTCGGTCAAGCTTTTTCAGATGTTGAATTGATCATGGCCGGTGTTGTAAATTCACCCGGCACCCCAATTTCCAACCCAAGCAAATGTTATAAAATAATTATATCAATCGAATCTTCACACTAAAAGTAACTTATAAAAAGGGGACTTTCGACAATAGAATTTGTTTAAATATGTGTTTTCTTGCAACAAACACTTATGAGTTTTTTTCGATAATAATTCATTGTGCTCAAACTATTGAATATTTGTAAACGAAATTTTGTTCACAAACTATTGAAAGACAGGTCTTTCAGATAAAAAATAGTGCGATGCTCAATAAACAATTTTTCCATACTTTTAATAACATTTTTATAAACAATTGGCATAATTATTAACTTCTCAATGCTCTAATCGTCTAAATCTTTGGTGGTACATGTAAAAACTATTCAAGACTGATAATCCGAAGAAAAATTTCACTGCCCGCCATTAATTTGCTCAGAAAATGTATAATTGCGAAGCGCAGCGCAGCGCGCGGCTCGGGCTCACGCACAGTGGGTTAGAAAAAATTTTCTCGGACAAATTGATATTCAGAAGCTATTTCTGAACCCATGAATCGGCCAAAAATTACAGACAAATGTCACTTACTTACCCGATTTAGACATTCAATAATAATTAATGATTGTTTAAACAAATTTAATTAACAAATGCACTGTTTGGCTATTTTTAGAGGTAGAAACTTTGTTTTTTCAACATATCCAATTGTAAATGACTAATTTTAAAACCTTTATAGAGTTTACATAACAATAAACAATTTTAATTGTTAATGAAAATTATATGAACGAATGTTTATTAGCTTCGGCATTTTTTTAAAAAAAATACCCTCTTCATTCTCGGTGTTTCTCGTCGCAATTCGTTGTCCTGCAAGAAGGGAGGAAAGAATAGCAGCACGTGATGTAAAAAGCACAAAAACTTTAGGGTAAATTAATTTATTTTTGGAGATTATGAAAAAAAAATACAAGTCAAGAAAAAGCCCAAGTCCGACACAGAGACTTGTCGGAAATGCGAGCGTCGGCTCTCTAAAAAAAATCACCGAACTCCCGGAGATGCGGACATCGACTGTCTAAGGGAAGCAGGGCTCGCAGGCCCTTCGGTTGTCAACGCTTTAGGCCAGGAGAGAGGGTAGAGTCCCAGCTAGTGGGTTGGCCAGCGATGACGACAGAGATGGGAGCGCTGACTTAAGTGGGGAAACTCCCCGTCTCCCTTACTTCTTTCTTCTAAATTTAAATTATATTTAATAATAAAAATTATGATTTAAAATAAAATTCTAGTCCTAAAAATTAATTTATAAAAGAAAACTATTTATATTTAAGAATAATACCCCTTACTCTAAATATTATTCGTAATTAATTTATTTAAAGAATACGGGGAGATTCTCGTTACTATCGGATTAGGTTAATAATTTTCCTTTTAATTAATAAAAATAAGCCTCCAATGGTCGAAATATCCCTGAAATTTGATCAGAATTTCAACGATAAACGTAAACAGTGGAAAGTCTTAATTTCATAATGTTTAAGGAGTAAGAGAG